>PVIC010012434.1:9994-39697 GCA_004025085.1 Thryonomys swinderianus
CCTGTCTCAAAAAAAAAAAAAAAAAAAAAAAAAAAAAAAAGAAGTGCATTGTGCTTGAAAACTCCATAGCACGGGAGCTCATGAACCCTCATCTAATCTGCCATCTGCTTTTGAATAGCTGGGGTGGTTAGAGTGTGCTTACTGCTACGTCCTGCCTGGGGACCTACACACAAGTCCTCAATCCCTTGTGTCTGCATGAAAAATGGGAAGAGCCACACCCAGCACCCACAGGGCCACGGACAGTGACCCGAGCTGCATGGAACGTGCACTCCGCGTTCATGGTGCTCCAAGCCATTTCAGGGTAGCACCCAGCCAGCTCCACTGCTGCCCTCGAGGGGGCCTGGACACTTTGGGGTCTGGGCCTCAGTCTCCACATCTACTTAGTGGGTAGAATTCTAATTCTGCTGGTGTTCATGGATGGACAGTGTCCTCTGAAGAGATACCCAGTCTCAGTCCCTAAGGTGCTCTTCACAGAGGAGACCGTGTCAGCTGGAGGCCACTAAGATGGTCCTTCTTCGGTGGCTGAGTCCTTACGATGTGGAGTTGGCTGCAGGTGGACCCACAGGAGAGACTCAGAGAAAGCAGTCTCCTACAAGCTGAGGTGAGGCCACTGGGCACCTTGCTGGCCTCAGGGAAGGCTCAGGGCCTGGCACACGTGGCCTCAAAGCATGGGTCAATGTCTGTTGCCCCAGGTGTGGACTCCACTATGGCTTCCCTGCAGAAGGACCTGTTTTGAGGCCGCTTGGGGTTCGCAGAGACAAGGGGCCCTAGGCTGGACCACGAGAGCCAAGCTGTTCTTTTGGGTCCCCTAGCTGGTGGCACCACAGCAGGGAAGGGGGAGGAGCAGCCACTCACACACCTGGGCCTCCTGCATGGCATCCTTGAGGTTGTAGTCAATGCGGGAGATGAGGTGGGCGTCGAAGCCTGCCAGGGCGAACAGCGTGGGTGTCGTGGCGGAGGCGCCGAATGGGTCCACGTGCCAGGAGAAGTGAGGCCGCACCCCAAATGTTTCATAGAGGAACCCGTGTCCTTCTGCGGAGAGAGCAGGCTCTGGTGCCGGGAAGGCAGGCCTCTCCCTCGCCACGTGCCACTCACTCTGCAGGTTGGAGTGCCCACTGTCCATGGCATGTGTTGGCAGATGTGAGGTGTTCATTTTTTTAGTTCACATAGGCCTGGAACCCTCTATGTTGCCCCAGGCTGGCCTTCAACTAGCAGTGACCTGCCTGCCTCAGCCTCCTGAGGATTACAGGCACATGCTACCATGCCTTCAACTTTTAACTCTTAGTGGTAGTGAGGGACTCAGAGCAGGCAATTTACCAGGGTTCTAGGCACCGTCCTAGTGGTCTGGGCTGCGGTGGGAGCAGAGGACAGGGTCTGATGGCTGCCATGGGCTTGGCCAGGGTGTGGTCTTCAAGGACACCTTCCCGAGACGTGAGGCTGCATTTCTAACAAGCACAGGTGCATGTGATGTGTGTCTCTGAGACCAGCTACCACAGTCACTTTCACCTCCTCACAGCTCACTTCTCTGGGACACCAGCTGTCACAGGGGGAGCCTGAAGCCTCTGGACAGCAGCCAGCAAGGAGCCAAGTCTGCCTGGCACAGGATGGGAGGCACCCCGAGGCCCACCTGCTGCCTGGAGCCAGGCACCCTGGGCAAAGTCCTCCTGAACGTTCACTACAGCCTCTGTAGGACTCAAGGGTTTGCTGCCAGAAGCTACTATGGTGCTATGCGGTGACTCACATGAAGCACCCTGTAGGGTTCCAGGGCACCGGCATGTGCACCTACTCCCTGGGCGACCCCAGGAGCCAGGCCTTGCGTTCCCTGCCAGGAGGTCCTCAAGCCCTGCCCTGCGAGCTGTCTTCCTCACCCAGAGAGAGACGTGCTGCAGCCTCTTTCAGAAGAGCAGAGAATCTGAGGCCCACTGCCTGCCTTCTGCTAATGGATCCCAAGGCCTGTGACATCACAGCCTCATCCACGAACTGTTTCTGCATAAGTAAACTCTAATTTTAATGTGCCTAAGTTTGGTCTTTTAAGAGCATGGACTGAAGATGTAGCCAATAATGGGTAGATAAAGCCTGCTGGACTGCAGGGCACAATTTGCCACCTTAAGTAAAAGGAGAGTCACGAAGAAAGCTTCTTGGACCCTTGTCCTGCCTGGAATGCAGACAGATGGCAATGTGATGCCTGGAGCCATGGCAGCCATCGGCAACTGTGAGGGTTAGGGGATGAGAACCACAGACATCAGCAGCTGTCTAACCAGTCCCCAAACCATCCTCCAAACTGCTCCTATCTTAACAGGAAGATAGTAAACTACCCCTATCTTAACAGGAAGATAGTAAACTACTCCTATCTTAACAGGAAGAGAGTAGAGGTACTCAAGGCTCCAATCACTTCTCAGGTTCTCTTCCAGCTGAATGCACTGGAGACCTACAGGAAGAGGCCACTAATGAAGGGAAGTGCTAAGCATCCCCAGTCCACATTTTCCCTTTGTTCCTTTTGGAAACGGACCCATAATGCCCTCTTAGCTATAAATCCCTATTTGACAGTAAGAGAATTCTTTGCTTAATTATGTAGTTTTGTGTTTTCATACTGGACTGGTTTTTCTTAGGTAAAGAAAGAATGAAACTGCATCTCTCATTTTGCAGGGGAAATCACAGGGTCAGGGCACATGGACTCTCAGTTAAAGACCACATTCCTCGGCCTCCTGTGTATCTGACAGAGGTCACAGCTCCATTGTGGCTCCCAGACGGTGAGCGAATGGACAACACTTCCCAGGTTTCCTTGCAGCAGATGGAGACATGTGACTAACTTCTGGCCAATAAGAGTAGCCCCCCTGAAAAAAAAAATGGACTACACTTCCCAGCTTGCCCTAGTGAGAAGAAGTTATTGGAGGCTGGAGACTAAATTCTGGCCAATAGGAACAGGAGCAGAAGAGACCTACCTGGTCCTCTTCTCAAGAAAGATACCTACCCCCCCAAAAAAGAAAGATACCTGACCTCCCTCTACTCTGCCTGCCACAGGGACATCTTAGAGAACAGACCAGATTTGCTGTGACAGGGACTAGGAGTGACAGAGCAGGTTGGAAGCAGCCTGGACTGGAATCACCAGGGGGCAGAGCCACTGCGGGCTCTTGCAGAGAAGGAATGGATTCTCCCCATGGAGACCCGGAAGCCAGGCCAGCAGCCCCGAGTCTCATGGACAAGCATCTAACCCCTCACCTTAAAGCACAGGGGACAGAGGAGGGGCCTGGGGGCAACAGGCATGGCCAGCACCTCCCTCCAGCATGCCGAATGCCCAAACGTGCTTTGCCTGGCAGGGTCTCCCCTACCCCAGGTTCCCCAAGCCAGCAGCAGCCAGGCACACCTGGGCCTGACCTCTGGTGCCAATCCTTGCATTTCTCTGAGCCTCAGTTTCCTCAACTGTAAAATGCAGCTGCTGACAGGAGACAGCAGACAGAAGGGCTTGGGTTGGCCACAGGGGTGGGGCAAGGGGACAAGTGAACCCGAGGGTCTATTGCTTGGTGCTGGCCCTCGGGCAGGTTTGGGCAGCACTCAAAGCACATACTTACCTCTACAGAGCTAGGCACACTTGTGCAACCTTACAGTCCTAGCACTGAGGAGGCTGAGGCAGGAGGATTGTAGTGAGAGGCCAACATAGTGAGCTCAAGGCTAGCCTGGACTACATAGCAAGACTCTTTCTCAAAAAACCAAAAAGAGGGCCGAAGATTTAGCTCAGTGGTTCTGGTGCCTGACTCATGCCCACCAGCAATCAATACCACATACCACAGTGCCGGGTGTGGTGGCTCACGCCTGTAATCCCAGCACTCAGAAGGCAGAGGCAGGAGGATTGCTGAGTTTGAGGCTTGCCTGGGCTACATAGTGAGCTCAGAGCCAGCCTGAACTACAAAGCGAGACCCTGTCTTAAAACACAAAAACAACAACAACAACAAAAATACAAAAACAAAAAGAGAATTTATTTTTCCTTCACATTGGGTATTTATATGTCACCAGCAACAGGGTCGCCCTGAGGACTGACCCTATTTCAAAAAATAAAAATTTAAAAATTTAAAAAAAAAACAAAAAGAGAATTTATTTTTCCTTCACACTGGGTATTTATAATGTCACCAGCAACAGGGTCGCCTCAGCCCTAGAGCAAGGTGAAAGGACTGTCTGTCCTCTAAGGGCCCTGCGAACTTGAATGGTTTGGGAAATAGAGCCTTGTAGCATTTACTTATGCTAGGGGCTCCCCAGGATCCTGCCCCAAAGCAATGTACCCCACATTTGCTGAAGCTTCTGGTTGTCCAAGTACAGGTCAGGCAGCATGGGGCAGTTTGGGGGCTTCCTGTGGGCAGCCTGCAGGGCAGCTGCCGCCTTCCCCAGCACCAGGTGTCCAGGCCCTGGGCACCCAAAGGCCAGTGAGGCTTTGGGTGCGGGGTGCCATTATCAACCTGTGGGGAAACACAGGAGGTTCCCAGAGCGGCCACCTCAAAGGTGGGAGCAGAGGGGCCGGAGGGTTAGCTCAGTGGTTCTGGTGCCTGCCTCGCAAGCCCAAAGTCCTGGGTTAGATCCCAGTAACCACATACAATGTTGGGCGTGGAGACTCACGCCCTCCAACAATCAATACTGCATACCACAGTGCTGGGCGTGGTGGCTCACGCCTGTAATCCCAGCACTCAGGAGGCAGAGACAGGAGGATTGCTGAGTTCGAAGCTTGCCTAGGCTACATAGTGAGCTCAGGGCCAGCCTGAACTACAAAGCGAGACCCTGTCTCAAAAAAAAAAAAAATGGTGGGAGCAGAGGAAATGCGTAGAGAGGAACAAGGCCTGGTGGGGGCAAGGTGCTGCAGCGGGGTGGGAGGCTGGCCCAGGACGACCTCCTCTCCAGCCACTTCTCCTTGTCACTTGGACCACAGGTAGGGCGAGCCAGCGCCATCCAGAAGCCATGGAGAGAGAGCTGAGGGTGCAGGGAGCGAGGACTGGGTCCACACCCTCTCTAGTCTGTCAGCAGGCCTGGGTTGGAGTCCTGCCTGTCAGCACTTGGGAGTCACTTTCTTGCTTTGGGTCTCAGTTTCCACAGCTATACAATGGGGCTGAGTCCCTTGCCTCCTTCTCAGCCTTCGAGCCCTGGGTGAGATGGTGGCAGCGATGGTGGCACTGAAGGCAGCTAACATTTACTGAGCATTCACGAGGGAATGACAGACACATTCCACTGGGAGTTCTTCATGTGAACTGTCTCAGTGTAATGCTCGCAACAGCCTTTGAGGTAGGCATTCTCATGAGGAAACTGAGGCACAGCGAGAGGGTCACAGGGAGGAGACTCCTACCTTCCAGTCCACTCCCTCAGCCAGGCACAAGCACGGCCCCAGCACGTGCTGCTCCACTGGCCAGAGCCCTGGAAGAAGCCAGAGCCCAAGCCCCAGGCTCAGACATCCACTCCTGCCCATTGCAGCCCCGGGCGTGGCAGGGCAGTAAACCTGTGAGCTGCAGGATCTGGTCATCCAGGTGGGTCACGGCCTCGTCGTGCATGACCTGGCCTCCGAGCACGAACTCTAGGCGCCCCTGGTCCAAGAGCTGGCGGACCTGGCGGATGGAAGAGAGAAGCTGGCCAGGTTACGGGTCCTGGGTGGCCTGGGGCTGGGGGGCCGGGCCTGCAGTGCCCCATGGTGCCTGTGGACCTTCACTCTGGCTTATTCCACAAAAGCAGGGCAGCCCAGCAACACTGTGCCCAGCAACCCAACAGCACTTGGCCCAGGCCAGCGTTGGAGATACCTGAATTTTCAGTTGTGAAATGATTTTAAATTTACCAGCAAGCCGCAGGAACACCACAAGCAGCTCCGTCTGCCCCACTCTAGTGTCACACATGTGAGCATGCCTCACTGTTACCGCTAGACCCCATCTCTGCATGCTTCTGGTGCTTCCTGCGCCGGCAAGTAAGTCAGCAGCATGTAAGCCAGAGCCGGCCACACAGGCAGCTCTGAACAGGCGCTTAACCCCAGGGCACAGTCCTGTCCATAGCCTTCGCTCACTCCCCAGCCAGTCCCCTGTGGTCTGCTCCCTGGTGCAAGACCCCTTTGGCCAGGGAATCAGCATTCCTGCTTCCCATCCTTGATCCGGAAGATCTGTCTCCTGGGCTCAGCTCTGCAGGTGACAGGCTGGGGATTTTGCGGACTGTCTTTGAATTGGGTTTGTCTCCTGATCAGCTGACACAAATTCTTTGAATTGCGGAGCTTCCTTCTAGGCCTGTGCAAGACCGTAGGCTGTGGGCCTCTCTTGGGAGACAAACCACCCAGTATGGGTGTCGACCATCCTTGACACACAGAGAAGCATGAGGGCCCAGTCAGACACACCTGGCACTGACAACTCTCTCTGGCCTCTCTGTGAACTGCATACTGTGCCGAGCCCCGGGCAGGGGACTATGGCACTTCCCAGGCTGCCGACCGAGCCCCTCTCTAGTGGGACCTGACTTGCCCTGCTGCCTTCTTAGCTTTGCGGCCTTGAGAGAGTCCCCTCAGCCTTTCTGAATTTCATGTTGAGAAGGACGCTGCACACTGTGGAGGAAACTGGGCTCCTGAGTTTTCTGGGGACCAGGTGTTTGTGGCTTCCATCTTGGCGTGACAGCTCCGAGAGGGGGAGGCCTCAGCCTTCACAGAAGTGGAGCCTCAGCTCAGAGAGCGGCAGCCTTGGTGACAGAGGCAGGACCAGGTCAGGGACGAGGGACCCCACTCTGGGGAGCTGCTGCCAGTAGGCCTTGTGCCTGGGGCAGGTGGACAGTGCCAATGAGAGAACAGGTGTGGGGTCAGGCCCCGAGGCAGGCCAGGTTGGGAGGTGACCCCGAGAACCTGCAGCGCCTGCCAGCGTGCGGGCTTCCAGAAGGACCAGCTCACCCCGCATGGCTGTGGTGCTGGCCACACATAGATGGCAACAAGCCCAGGTCCAGGCCAGAGGGCAAAGTGGGTGTGGCCAGGTCACTGGGCACCATGTACCTGCTGCTTCTGCTGCTCAGAGGCGACGCTGTCCCACCACAGCCTGAAGAATTCCTGTTCCACCGCGATGAACCGCCTCCTTGGCCCACGCACCAGCTCTGTCACCACAGTCGTGTAAACGTTGGCTGCGTACGCCTGCATGCTCTCCTGGGGAGGGACGAGGCTATGATGGGCTAGCATGTGCTCACCACGGTGTCCCCAGGACGCACCCGTGTGGGCCCACCCACTGGACTCAAGGGTGCCCAGACGAGACTCAGAACCAGCTCAGCATGGCACCTTTGTGGGCAAGGGAGGTGCTGAGCCTGGAGGGCCAGAGCAGTTTCCCAAAGGGGCACAAGAGCTGGTCCCACCCAGGGTGCCTATGGGCAGTTCAGGGAAGTGCTGGGGTAAGAAAGGTGTCCTTGATGACCCCAAGGAGGCCTGCTGGGGCGGAAATAGAGGGAGGCGCAACATGCCCTGGGCTATCCTCGAGGCCTGCCACCCATGCCCTCTTTTCACCCTGGGCTGGGTTCCTAAGGACCGGACTTCCTGCCCTGCAGCCTATGGAGGAGAAAAAGCAGGAGCCCCCTGCTGGGGCCTTCTACAGCCTGCCGGGCACCCAGGAACGGCTCAGATGGCTCAGACTCCACATCAAATCCTCTGTCTGGCCCTCTTGGTAAACTCCAACTACCTAGCTGGGCATGGTGGCACACACTTGCAATCACAGCACTTGGTGGCTGAGGTAGGAAGATCCCCTGAAAGTTTGAGGCCAGCCTGGGCTACAAAGTGAGTTCAAGACCAGCCTGAACTATAGAGTGAGAACCTGTCTCCAACACACAAAAAAATCAGTGAAACAAAATAAATGAGATGCTACTCCTCGCTGACTTTCTTTGTAAAGTGAGCATCCAGGGCCTTTGTGGGTCTTCTTAGGCATGTCTTGTCTCAGACCAAAAGCAAGCTTGAGGAGGCCTAGGGAGTGAGTTCCAGTGGTTGCCCGGAGACGGAAGGAGGGTGGATGCCTTCCCACTGTTTACTCATTCACTCATTCATCCTTCTCTTCACTGGATGAACAGCACATAGCCCCTCTCTACCAGGTGAAGCCGAAGCAATGAGCCCAGGGCACAGAGCCCCGGGGAAAATAGGTGGTAAAAAAGCCAATGGGTACAACTAGTGGATGTTAGGTGGTGACGGGGAGAGGGCTGTGGGGAAGGCTGCACTGGGAGTGACTGGAGCAAAGAGACAGAGCCCTGCAGTCCTGTGCAAAGGCCCTGGGGCAGGATGAAGGCAGAGAGGAAGGGCAGTTGGGGCTGTAGGGAGATTCTGCTCCTCAGAGCCCAAGGCTTCGCTAAGCACTGGGAGCCGCCACCAGTGTGGGTCACAAGCCTGGCAGGGACAGAGCTTTGACAGAGGCCTGGAGACAGTGCCTCCCCTCAGGCCATACACCAAGACCAGGGCTCCCCAGCTTCACTAATTCTGGGCCCCGGCTGCTGGCAGGGCTGTTCTCTGTATGGACAGTCCACCACTTCCGGACAGTCCAGGTGCCCTTGTCTAGGGCTTCCTGATGGGGAGACGGGCTCAGGGAGCAAAGCCCAAGGTCCTGGGCAGAATCAAGATCTGAGCCAAACCTGTCCAGGCCAAGGGAGGAGGGGCTCGCCTGTCACCAGGCGGCCACCCTGGGATCCGGCTCCCCCCTCAACTCCACTGGGTCCCATTTCCTCCCAGCCTCCAACGCAAGCCCCAACCAACCGCCCACTGCCCTGCAAAAGCGCAAACTGACGCTCGCAGGCAGGAAGGGGCCCCTCAGAGTCGGCGCCTCCCCACCCCGCTCCGCGGCGCCAGGCCGGGCCGGCGCCCACCTGCACGGTGTAGACCCAGCCCACGTCCATGTGGCTGTGAGGCACCACGAAGGCCCGGACGGTACCCGCGGCCCGGGACCCCTGCAAGAGCAGGGTCCCGAAGAGCAGCGGCAGCCAGCGCAGGGGCCCCATGCGCGGCGACTTCCGGATGCGGCCCGCCGCGTCCCGCTCCCGTCGCCCCGCCCCGCGCCCTCCGTCGCCCCGCCCTTCGTCGCTAGGGCGCCGCCTGCTGCCCGAGCGCAACGTACCCCTGCCGGGCCTTCCCTCCCTCTCTTGGCTCCGGCCTGGGAGTCGGGCTTCCTGACACTCCGCACTTCCCGCGGGCGGATCCGGGCCGTCCGGCCCCCCCGGGTCGTTGCGTTCGTTGTAAGGGATTGAAACGGCTCTCAGAGAGCATTGGACCGGGCTGAGGTCCCACGATGTGGTGGAGCCAAATGGAAGAGCATTGGGGAGGGGAGGGACGTGAAAAGTATTTAAGACTCGCACGTGGAGGCCAGCACCTTGTCCCGTAAGCAGGTGTTCGGAAAAGTTAACAAGGACAATGAAGGACTCATGGGCCCTGGCAGAACTGGAGCTGGGGACCTGGGCATGAGACGGGGCCGGCGGGTGGCTCACTCTCTGCCCCTCCCTGCGAGGACAGGAAGCAAAGAACAGGAAGTGGGAAACTCCCCTTGGGGACAATCTGGGGGCACAATGTCCACAGCCATGGTCTCCAGCTGCTCAGGAGAGGCGCTAGTGCAGGGCCCTGTTGGGCACCTGCAAAGGACAGAGCAGCGGCTCTGAATCTCAGCGGTGGTCACCTTGCCCACTCACCCATGGCAGGGCTGAAGTGAACGGGCGATGCATTTCTGCACTCGGGGCCCACCAGGCTCAGGGCAGAGCTGCATTTCCCAGCCTCCTCTGCGTCTCTCTGGTCACGTGACCAGGGCTGGCCAATAGGGTGTGGATAGCTGTACGGCCCAGGCCTAGGGAGTGCACTCTCCAGGGTGCCAGGGTGCTCTGTAACTCAATGACTGTGATGTGAAAGAGAAATAAGCTTTATTTATTTAGTTAGTTTTTTCTTTTGTTTTGAGGCCAGGCCCTGTGCCTGGCAATGCAAGCCTGACTAGAGTATATACTATAAATACAGGGAGGAGGTGGGAAGCACGCCTGTCCCCGTCAGAGGGACCTTGTCCTCAGCAGAGATGCGCCTCCCAAGAGGCCTGGCCTGGAGCCCTGGTCTGACGATGACATGAGTCATGGGGCTGTGCTGAACATAGAGCAGAGGCAAGGAACTGTGCAGAGCCCAAGCTGGGGCTGCCTGCCTGAGGTCTGGCTGTGCATTCTTCAAGGCCTCTTTCAGGTTTCCCACAGTGCCAGGCTCTGTGCCGTGCGCAGATGGAGAGAGCTGGGAGCCGCCCCAGGACCCAGCAGACACTACCCTGGAAGACCTCCAACCTTAAGGAGGGGGCACCAAGGAAACCGGTCTCCAAGCCGGGAGGGAAGAGGAGAGAGAGCCGGGCTGGCCCAAGGCAGTGAGGGCCACAGGTCTGGCAGAGAGTCAGAGCTCAACAGGAGGCCTGCTGGACAGGGCGTGCAGCGCAGTTGCATGAGAAGAATGGCAGTCTCAGTGACTGTCAGCAGCATTGGTCTGGTGGGTGGAAGGCACGTGTGGGTGCCCTGCCTGGCTCCAGAGCCTGGTGCAGTCACAAATGCCCTTACTCTGACCCTGTGCCCTCTGCTGTGAATGGTCCCTGGGGCCCTCCTCCCTCCTTCCCACACAGGGCTGGAGCTGAAGCAGCGGGCAGAGAAGCAGCCGACATGCCAGGCCGGGAGGCTCCCAGGGCATGGCACTGCAGAATCCCTCTGACCCCAGGAGTCTTGGGGCCCAAAGAAGGAACAGTCCAGTTTGCAGCAGGGCTGTGGTTCCATGAAGTTAGACACTTGGACAGAGGCCACTTGGGTCCACCTGCTGCCCGGTGGAGAAGGGAACACTGTAGCAAGGACATGCTTGACCCCAGTATTGGGAGGAAGGCAGCATTCTGCTTGGTATCACCTGGGGCCCTGAGGCATCATAGGCGTGCTTCTTAACGCTGATGCAACCAGCGAAACATGGCAGTTAGCTGGGCATGGTGGCACTAGCCTGGATTCCAGCACTCTGGAAAGCTGAGGCAGGGGAATTCCAAATTCAAACCCAGCCTGGGAAATTTAGCAGCTTAGCGAGACACTGTCTCAGTTACTTTCTCATTGCTGAGACAAAATACCCGACATCCAAAATTAAAGGAGGAAAGGTTTATTTAGTTTACAGTGTGTAGGGGTTTCAGTCTGTAATCAGCTGGCTCCAAGGTGGGGTGGTAGAGGGGCAATGGTTCATTTCGGACTAAAGGGAGCGAAGCAGTCAGAGACCTTAACAATGTCTTTCTGCCCATTTTATATTTTTATTTATTCTTTATTTTTTTTGTGGTATGGGGGGGGCGGGAATGAATTTGGGCCCTTGTGTGTCCAAGGTTGGCATGGTACAATTTGAGCTAAATCCCCAGCCCTTTGTTTTTTTTTTTGAGACAGGGTCTCAGTTCAGGCTGGCCCTGAGCTCACTGTGTATATCAGGCAAGCCTCGAACTCACCAATCCTTCTGCCTTTGCCTACTGAGCACTGGGATGACAGGTTTGAGCCACCACACCGGGCATTTGTGGTATGTGGTACTGATTGCTGGTGGTCATGGCCACCACACCCGGTGTTATTGTCTGTGGTTACTACGATCGAACCAGGAACCAGGGACCTTGCGCTTGCTAGGCAGGCGCCTGAACCTCTGAGCTAAATCTCCAGCCCTGCCCTTTTTATCTTATCCAGACAGAATTTAGGGCAGTGCCAAACCAGTCAGTGGACTAGTTAGTAATCACACACCTTAATCCCAGGGCGCAGGATTCCGAGTGGGAACAGTACAACGTTGGGTTGAGGCTCCGGTTGCGCCTGCTCAGCAGACTCTGGCTTCAGCCGCTGAAGAGAATGGCTGGAGGGAGAGGTCTGCTCAGGACCTTGGCGCGGTGCCAGGAGCTGCAGTGACCAACTGCTGAATTTCGAAGCTGGTTTGGGGTGGGGCAGCTGTGGCCTGGGGAGCACAGAAGGGGCCTCACTTTGCCGGTGGAGGATAGTGAGGCCAAAGGAAGCTGAGCAGCATCATGGGAGAGGGAGATGGAACTGCTGGGTCCTGCCATGATCTCAGCTGCATCCTGTGCTCCAGGGACAGGGCGACAGGCCTAAAGCAGACATGAGGGTGCAGGCAGCCTGGGCTGTGGGAGCTACTGTCCTGCTCCACAAGGAGGGGTCATTGCGGCCACCAAAGGCGACAAGCATCAAGGTGTACCAGTGCTGCTTCCCAGTATGATTCTAGTTCACATTTCTCTCAAGGTTAAAATGTTGAGCATCTTTTTATGTGCTTGGTTTTTTTGTGTGTGTGTGTGACAGGGTCATACTGTGTAGTTCAGGCTGTCTTTGAAGTCACTATGTAGCCCAAGTGGCCTCAAATTCAAGATGATCTTCCTGCCTCAGCCTCGGAGTGCTGGGATTACAGGTGTGTGCCTGGCTCTCAGACGCTTACAAGTGTCATAGCTGCAGGTTTTGATGTAGGTCTGCGGACCTTCTGGAAAGCCCTTTCTCTGAGGTGTGAGGTTTCCACCCAGGTTCTGGTTTATTGGTTTTGGCAGATGGCTGCCCAGTGGGTTTGGCACCAGGGCTTGGAAAGACAACCCTTCTCCCCAGGCCAGGAGCTGGGACAGACCTGGCCGCCAGCAGGATCCCTTCTATTCTCTGTGGCCCTGTCTTTCTTGGTAGGAATACCTGGCCTCGGTGTCTGTGGCCACTGGCCTTCCCGAGGTCAGGCACATTTCCACCCTTCTTCTCTCAGGGTCACCCAGACTCCAGGGCCTGGGGGAGCCAGCGCTGGGCGGTCAGACACAGGGTTGGGGAGGAGACCGTGTGTCTAAAGAGGAGAGTGAAGCAAGAGGAGAAAGAGGCCAAGCAAACAGGCAGCTCGACCATCCCAGGTCTGAGCACCTGCCCACGTTGAGGACACAGACACTGTCACAAACTGTCTTCCCATGCTGGGTCCCTTCGCCAGTATGAGGTGTTGGGAACAATTTGAGGCTGTCTGCGCCTACAGTTAGGATCAATTGCCCCTCCTCTTTTTCCTTTTTCCCTGGGTCCAACTCAAGCCTTTTCCTGGGAGGCGGGGACCCACTGATTTGAACCACGCCTTCATGTCCTGGTCTTCTTTCTCATAATGGCCACAAGAGGGCGCCATGATCCAGGTGGCCGCTGTTCTTGGTGCTGAATAGTCCAGAAGTTAGTCCTGCTGTGTGACCACTCCTGACACCCACTGAGCATCTCCTTGTGCCGGGAACCTAGAGGACACTTGCGGGTGTAGGAGGTGTGACATCCTGTCCAGTCTTGCCTCACCTGGATCTGCCTGGTGATTGTCCTGCAGGCTGTCTTGGTTTGATTTTCCATGTGCCCCAAAGGCTGACCTGGAGGAGCTAGATGTGTCTGCAGAGCTCTGGACGTGGCAGTACAACAAACTACTATCTTTAAAACAAACTACTATTCTCATGTTCATGTAGTGCACAGGCCACACCCACTTCCCAGCTAACGCTGCCACGCCCTAATCTCCCATCTCAGGTCTTCTGTGTTCCCATGTGTATTTTGGGATTATCTCACCAGTTCTGTGGAGAGTGCAGTTGGTATTCTGATGGACCCTGGGTAGCTACCAGGCAAGTAAGCATGGCGCAAAAGGACGCAGCTGTGACTGGCTGGGCCCAGTTCTGCTCTACCTAACCCCAGTGGATCCACAACCCAACCTCTGAGGACCTATGGACTGGGACCTGCAGTCCATTAGGCCTGTGTAAACCTCTGCTATAGTACCCGGTGAGCCGCTGACCAACGTGGTGGTGACGGGATGTGGTTCCCTGGGTCACTGTGGCTGCTTCCTGTGGTGAGGCCATGGGTGAACCCTTGACCTCCCCTCCTCAGCCTTCCGACAGAGCATGGCCCCATGTGCCTCCACTGTGGACTCCCAGGACTCATGTGCCCAGTCAGCACCTGGCCAGGGGGGCTGTGTCAGGGTCTTGGGATGTAGCAACAGAGCACCCCAGGCTGAGAGGCCCCAAACCATGTGCCTGCGCCTGGCACAGCGGTGCCCATCTGTGAACCTAGCTCTATGAGGCTAAGGCAAGAGGGTGGCAACTTTGAGCCCAGCCTAGGCAATTTGTTGACAGAGAGAGAGAGAGAGAGAGAGAGAGAGAGAGAGAGAGAGAGAGAGCGAGAGAGGGAGGGAGGGAGGGAGGGAGGGACCTTGTCTCCAAATAAGAAAGGGAAAAGGGCTGTGGTGTGGTGTGAAGGGCCTGGGTCCCTCCCCAGTGCTGCCAAAGTATGTCTCCCTGTGGCTCTAAAGGCTGAAGCTGCGGTCACAGCATGGGCCCCTCTGAGGCTCTGAACCCCGCTCCTCCCGGCTTCTGTGGTCCTGTTCCCCTGGCCCCTCTTCTAGACAGACAGTCACCCCAGTCTTTCTAGCACAGCCACACTGGTCTGGGGTGAGGACAAGGACATCTCTTTTCCAGAGGCTCTGACCTGTGGAAGGCCGGCAGGGTCTGGTTTAAAGGTCTAGGTTTCAGGAGCCCAGTCTGCACCCAGATGAGGGGTCAGTCAGTGACACCTGGTCCCTGGGGCTTTGGAAAGGTGGTATGAGGTGAGGGGGATTGGCTGGGGTGGGGACAGCCAGAGCAGGCCCTTAGCACAGGGCAAGGCCTTCACCTGGGCCTGTGCAGCATTTGTTTCACCTGCCCCCCCATGAGGCCACCGTGTCCCTCCCACCACTGTTGGGACACGAAGCAGTGGTTGGACACCTCCTGGCACCTTGACCTGGAGCTGCAGGGCCGTGAGCAGCCCTTTCCGTCCTGCACTCCTAGAGGCATCGGCCCCACCTGCCAGCCTGACCCCAGTGCTCCCAGCTGGGGGGCCTAGGGCACCTCTGGGGATAAAGCCTTCCCATCTGGTCATCTGCCTGTTGCGGTGCTGTGCGGCTGCCTCTTCCACTTTCTGAAACCCTGTCTTTGCAGCTCCCTTCTGGGCCTTTGCTACTCACCACCCTAGCTGGCAGGGGTCCTGGGAGCCTCGGTGGCTGGCTGCAGGCTGTGTGTAAACATCTCCCGGAAGTGACAGGAACTCCACACGGGTAGGCGGCACTTGCTGCCAGTGCTGGCTCCTTGTTCTCTGGCTCTTCTGAGACAGTTCCAGGTCTTCAAGCTGGAAAAGTGCTGTTTTCCTGCCGCCTGCTGCTGAGGGTGACAGAATTGGGCCAATGTGACGTCACCTCCAAAAAGAAGCCCATGACCAACCCCTTATGAGTATCTGCTGTGGGTGAGCTGTGACCGCCCTGAGGATGTGCTGGTGCCTCCCTTTGGGCACTGGGTTTGTCATTGAATTTGGGAACAGGATCGTTAGTGACTGGTCAATTGAAGAGGTGGATCAGGGGTCCAGAAGGCCCTGACCCTGTGGGACAGTCCTAACAAGGAGTACACAGGTCCCCAGGAGGAGGCCATGTGGAAACAGGTAGAGATGGCTCTACAGGGTTGCAGGCCCAGGAGCCAGGAGACGCTGTGGTGGGCCCTCCCCTAGTCTGCATGGAGGACATGGCCCTTCCGTTTTGCAGCTGCCTATGTGGTGGGAGACACATTTTGGTTTTGGGCCACCCCTTGTGGGATTTTCTTTGGCAGCTGAGGAAACGCACTGCCTGGCTGACCTGTGTGCTGCTCACCTCTGTCCCTGCTCTGGGGCGTGTTCTGGGCCCTGCTGCTGGATGTGACAACCGTGAGGTCTGTGCACCCTCAGCTGGGCCTCAAGTCTGTGTCCAGAGAGGGAGGCCAGAGCGGGCTGAACCCACCTCGTGCTAGCGCTGAGGCCTCCGGCCAGCCAAGTGATGCCTTTGACCTCAGCCTCTCCTTCCACCAAAGTGGCCATAGTAGTACTGCCTTGAGAGGTGGGAGAGTCAAAGGGAACAGGTGTGGTGATACCTGGCAGTACCTGATCCTATCTGTTCTGCAGTGAGAGCTTCTTAAATTAAACCAAAGAGAATAACAAACCCTCCAGTTGATGCATTCAATACATGAAATTAATTTTCTCTCACTATCATAGCCTCACAGAATTGACAAGATTAATTGCACAATATTTTCACCGACTACTTAAATAAATAGGAAATGAATAACTTAATTATATCAAGTTTTGTACTTTCTGAAGAGACAAAAAGAACTGAAAGGGAAGTTGATGATATTTTTCCTTACACAAAATGAATTTAGTCCTCATTAACACTGTTCTGCCTTTGTATTATTCCACTTCCTAAATTCAAGACCCCAAGTTTATGCACCTGCTTCTGCATCAGGATATTTTTAGCATGCCTCAGAATTAGCATTGAGTTCATTTATTATCACAAGAGACTTGGAAAATATTCTCCTGAGTTAGCTGGAACCAGAGGGAATCCTTCTGAGGAGGGAGTGGGCCAAGTGCACACAGCCGGTGCTTCCCCATATGGCTGTCCCCCGAGGCTGTGTCATGAGCCTCCGGCTTGGCAGGCCACCCGTAGCCAGCTGGCCCCACCTGTCCACCTCCTGCCTGACCTAATCTGTGTCGTGCCCACCAACTAGCTGTGACTCTCTCCAGCCTGCAGGGAGGAAGTGACCGAGACAGGATCTGTCTGCCCAGCCTTTGCTGTCTTCATGGTCTGGTTAACATGGCCCTCCATGTGGTCACACCAGGCCTCTCCCAGGAAGCTTTCCTTTTACTAACCCTGTGTGTCTCCCTCAGGAGACCTTCCCTTCCACTCCCTGGCCACTGTGCCCTCCCTGCCTCAGCCGAGTGCACAGTGCCTCTATCAGGACCTGAGCACTGCTCCTTGCAGGCCAGACCTCAGCTCGGGGCCTGTTCCTTGGCCGGACTCTGCACCCCAGGGCCTCTGTGTTCATGGCACACCCAGGCCTCCGGGTGGATTCATTCATGGGTGCTGCGGGGAGTCTAGATGCCATCTTTACTGAGCAGACACTTGCTAAACATTTGCGTGAATGAATCAAGCAGTGTCTATTGGTAAATTTGCCAGCCCTAAGATGTAATCCAATTATCCCAGCTACAGAAAGATTTTAAAACCCTCCTACTTAGAGCAGAGTTAAACACAGTATTAAATACAGTTCACCAAGATGCAATAAAGCGCAAGAATCTTGATATGTGCAGCAGGTAGTGCTGTGGAAGCAGTATTTTATTATGTGGTTTGGAGGGGTCTGAGCTCCCTGAGTTTAACTGTAAGATGACCCATTTGCTCTGGAGTTGAAGTGGATTCAGATAAAACCTGAAGCTCTTCAGCACTTGTCACTTCTGCAGTATCACCCAGACATTCAAGTGGAGAGGACACCAGGTCCAGGTGCACTGTTATGAACAGCTTTGGGTCCAGGTAGAGCCTGATCCTCACTCTTTTCCTCATCAGTTTCACTGTCACCATCATCACAACTACCATTACTACCATCATCACTGCTGTCATCACCATCACCATGTCCATCATAATTGTCAACAATGGCCAGCATCAGGTCAGCTCATCAGCAGGAAGCCAGCATACCCTGGGCACTCACCCTATCCCAGGCATTCTCCTAAGTCTTTGCCCTGGTTTCTCATGTGGCTCCCATAACCCTGCACAGGCACCACTAGTATATCATGACCGACCCTGTCATCATCACTGTCCCCTGGTCACTTGGAGGCTCATAGAACCACAGAAGAGATTGCTTTGCATTTTGTTTCCATGTGAATGTGGTCTCTACTGGAGGTTTACAGATCTGAGATTTGGTGCCCTAACCTCCGACTTTCTCCTCATTCCTCTGCTACTCTCCTTTCCTTAAACACTGTCTGGTGCTTCTTAAAGCTGCTGAGACCGCAGGTTTCAGTGGCAGTTTTGGCCATACTGAATACTCAGGGAGAGGATGATCCTTGGGTAAAATGCCACAAAATAATATTCACCAGCACCTTCTCTTTTTGCAAGAGCTGATCACCTACAGGGTCTGTCTGCTTTGGATTGTCTTTTGGTGCCTCCAGGAATGTGGCATCAGGTTCTTGTTACTGTAACACAATGCCAGAGGTTATTGATGCAGAAAGAGGAAAGGGTTATTGTGGCTCATGGTTTCAGAGGTTTCAGTCCATGTTCAGTTGGCCTTGTTGATTCTGGGACAATGGTAGCACTGTACATGGTGGGAGGAATATGTGGCAGAGTGAGCTGCTCACCTGCTGGCAACCAGAAAGCAAAAGAGAGAGGAACGAGGAGGAAGGGTGTCCCAGAGCTTCCTCCGAGGGCCTGCCCCATGGGAATGCTCCTCGTGGGGCCATGCGGGGACTCAGGGTGTCAACCTCAGGCCGTATGGCCACTGTAGGCCCGAAGTGTGCAGGGAGTCATGCTCATGTTTTGTCTGAGTTTACAGTTGTTACTCTTGGGAGCACTGATCTGAGGAGAGCTCTTTTGCACTCATGAGAGTGGAATTCTTGGGTCTCCATTCTTTTTAAATTTCTGGGTACCATTTCCTTATCTGTATTCCACAGGTGTCTATACATTCATTCTTTTGCTGATGGGCATGTGAGCTGTTGAAAGGTTTTTGGTTCTTATGGATATAGCTGCTATGAGCATCAGTAAGTGTTTCCTTGTGTCAGCTTCCCAGGACCGGAACAGCCAGGTCATAGTGTACATGTATATTTAACCTTATCAAAAATGGTGCAATTTTATTTATAGTTTATTTCTCTTTCTCTCTACAAAGTCTCACTGTGTAGTTCAGGCTGGCCTCAGACTTGCAGGGATCCTCCTGCCTCAGCCTCCTGAGTGCTGGTATTACAGACAGGTGCACTGTGTCCAGCTCTTCATAGCTTCTTTCCTGTGCTGGGATTATGTGCTATGGACAGGGGGCACAGGACTGAAGTGTACAGACCCTGTACATGTATCCTATGTTTGTTGGCAGATATGAGGACAGTGTTGTCATGGTTTAGATCTGAAATGTCCCCCAAAGGCCCATGTACTCAAAGCAAGTGCCTTGGCCCATGGAGCTTCAGGAGGTGCTGACTTAGGTGTCCGGTCCCACAGGGGGAAGGGAGGTCATTGGGGGCATGGCCTGGGCAGGATGCTGGGACCCCAGCAGCCTCTCTCTTGCTTTGCTTCCTGGCGGAAGTGCGGTCTCTGCTCTGCCTGCACTCTGTCACAGGCCCTGAGTGACGTGGCCCAGCGAGCATAGACTAAAACCTGCGAGGCTGTGAGCCAAGGTGCATGGGCCCTTCCTCCTCATTGATGGTTGTTCTCCGGTGCTTTGGCACAGTTTGGAAAGCTGTCACATGCAGGAAGGACAAAGCAGGCAAAGGCGATGGGGAGAGGGCAAAGGTGGGCTGGGGCTTTCCTCAGACTGGCTGGGCAGAAGGGTTTGCTGCAAGGGTTTCTGGGAGCTATGTTGCTGGCAGAAGGACAGCAGCTGTGCAGGCCCCATGGCACTGGCATGGGCCGGGTAGGAGGCACCCAGGAGGGTTTGGACCTGGGTCTGAGGAGGGTAACGCTGGCTGTGTGCCGAGTATAGTGGCCAGGCAACCAGGGCCATGCAGGCTGGTGGGGACACACAGCCAGGGTGAGGGCAGCTGGGAGAGGGGCCAGTGGGTAGCAATGGGGGACAGTCTGCAGGCAGAGCTGGTGGGTTTGCTGACAGGCAGGCAGGCCTGGGTCTCCAGAGACAGGCCAGGGTGACTCGGGAGTTTCTGGCCAGGTGATGGAAGCGTAGAGTAATGCAGATGGGAGCAAACACATAGTATCGGTCTGGTGGCGTAATAGAGCTGCTCACTGGAAGTATGGGGACAGGAAGTGTGCGGGTCCCAGAGCTGCGCCCTGCCAAGATCTTTATGGACATCATATCCTGAAAGGAGTTAAATTCTTAGCTGCTTCCTTGTTGTCTTTCTACTCTGCTGGAAGACAGTCCAGGGACCAGCCCAGGTTCTGATGGGGGCAGGACCTCGGAGAATATTGTGATACAAAAGGAAGAAAGGATGAGAGGATGAGAGGATGAGGGGAAACGGGGGGGGGGGCAGGGCCTGGGCAGGAGGGAAGGAGGGAAGGAGGGAAGGAGGGCTTGCCTGCAGGGGCCACTGTCCCTGTCTTCACTCACATCAGCATCTGTTTGCCCATCTGTGCCGCCTGTGGGGGCCATGTGCCCACGGGAGACTTGGTTACTCCTCCTGAAGAGACGTCCTGGGTGGTCTCCAGGGCTTGTGGAAGGTTCCCAAGGACTTGGGGCTCAGGGCCCAGGCTGGGCCTTGGCTTGTGGGTCCCCAATGGCCAAGGTAATTTCTCAAGGTGGAAGTTGCTAGTGTCAGTCCTGAGCAGCCCCGGTGGCAGGAATAATCGCTCCATGGAGAGGACCACTTGGCCTCCTGGTCCCCAGGCACCTAAGACCCAGCCCCAGTTCAGGCTGGTTCCTGCTTTCCAAGGCCCCCAAATCCTGCTTCCAGCTTGGCTCCTCCGGCACACCTGATGCCTCCCTTCTCCACCCATCCAGTGAGTCCGGGGCCCGATCTGTGCCTGGCCCTTGCTGAGCTCTGGAGCCACAGTCACAAAGACCCTGGTCTCTTCTTGCAGAGTCATGGGGGCCATTGACGATGGAGCCTGGGCCAGACATGCCACTTCCTGTGCCTCAGTGAACAGCCAGGTGCTGACAGCACCAGACAGTCAGTGCCTGTGCAGCTCAGGGCCTCCTGAGCTCCAGCTTCCTTGTCCTTGAAACAGGCCAGTGGTCATGCCTTCCCTGCAGGGACAAGGACACATGCTCTGTGACCAACCCAGGGCTGCTGTTGTGTGTTGCGGGAATACATAACTGATTGTCACGGGAGCCACTGAGCCAAGATACCTGAACCTGCAAGTGCTCAGGACAGTGTCCTTGGAAGGATTCCGGAGGCCCTGAGAATGGGGCTGGGCAACCCCGAGGGGCTTTGTGAGCTTTTGCTGGAGGAGGGCCAGACCCAGCCTGAGTGCAGCAGTGCCGGGCCAGTTGTGGGGCTCTCGGTCCACATCATCCCTGGAACAGTGAGGCTCATTGGGTGCAGGGTCCCCAGCTCAGGCCCTCGATGCCACCCTCTGAGCAGCAGCCTGGTAACTGTTGAATCTGCTCCAGGACCAGCCAGTTCTCTTTTATGGCAGCAGCTGGGTCCAATGTGTGACAGCCAGAGCCTGGTGTCCCGGACACTGTGCAAGGGAAACATGGGACCTGGGCTTTTGTCAGAGAATACCATCCCTGATCGATCACCGAGTAATTCAGAGTTCGTTATCCCTTGTGAAGCCGCTTTGGGTCTCTCTTGCACTTCCCGCAGTGCTGCATGGTGCCCGAGCTGTCAGGCTGCGGCTGGCCCCAGAGCTGCCGTCACATCTGCTGGCGGTTCAAACCCCCGCCATCCCTCCTGTGTTGAGCTCTTCAAAGGGGTGTTGTCACAGCAACCATTCTGTCTGTGCCAGCTCTTATTACCACTCACATCCAGCTCCCCAGGCCTGCAAGATTTCAGACGGTCTTTCACAGTCGAGCAGTGGGGGTGGGAGGGTTTGGAGCTGCTCTCCTGGGTATCAGGAGTGGGTGCCACTAGGTCCTGGGGCTGTCTGTTGGCCCAGACTCAGCTCTCATAAACCTGCTCCCTTTCTTCCTGGTCAAGATGGAGGTGTGAGACAGGAACCTCTCCTCTTGGGAGATGCTCTTGGTGCCTGGGGCAGCCCCTCCTGGGCTCGCCAGGGTGGGGTTGAGGGGTTGTGAGCCACTTTCCAACAGAGGAAGTATGAGGGAGGCTCCCCTTGGTGGCAGGGGCCAGGGGGTGACTGGTGCCCATCTCCCCATCTCCACTCTGCTGCTGAGGAAATATCAGAGTCCCTTCCATCCTAGTGGCTTTTTCTTTCTTTCTTCTTCCTTTCATAAGACCAGGTCTCACATGTAGTTCAGGTTGGCCTTGAACTCACTTTAGCCCAGGCCAGACTTGAACTCAGCAGTCCTCCTGCCTCAGCCTCCCAAGTGCTGGGACTACAGGTGTGCACCACCAGGCTCAGCCTCTGTTGACTATTTGTTTGGACTGGGGACAGTTCTGGCTTGGGGGTACGATGGCAAAAACCCCAGAGGTCTCCTCTCCTGAGCTCATGTCCCATGGGAAGACAGAGACAGAACACAAATTGACAGATGTGCCTTTGTCAGTGTGGTGTTAGGGGAGAACATGGACGGAGGTATGGTCACCGCCGGGGGTGAAGGCGGAGCCTGTGGCATCCCGTGTGATGGGTGACATCAGGATCTTCTCTTGGAAACAGAATCAAGTGCTATTTGGGGCACATCTATGAAGGAGTTTCTGGGGAGATCACCTGGAAGTCTGTGGGGACCACAAGGATGGCTCTGTCCCTGGGGTAGGAAGACACCATCCAGGGGACTAGGGGTCCACAGGAAACCAAAGCAGCATGGGGTGTAGAGCTTCCTCTGATGGGAGTGGGGGCCCCACCTCTTGTCCTTGGACAACAGAGCCACAGACCCCCCCCACCTTCTACTCCAGGCTCACATCAGCTGACTCTGGAGCGTCAGATCTTGGCTTCAAACTTTGAGCCACATCCTCGCCCTGGTTCTTCAGCCTTAACCTGGACCCACCACACCAGTGCCTCCCAGGGTCTCCGGCGCGCAGGTGGCTTCTGAGGAAACCTCTCAGCCTGTGTAATGGTACAAGCCAACACCCCTAAGATGTCCTCTCTTGGGCATCTACCTCCCTGTGTCCTGTTGGTTCCGTCCTTCCATCCCTGGATAGAGCTTTCCAGGCAAAGGCCCTGAGATGGGACTGTATTTGGAAGTTAGAGGAACTACAAGAAGACGGAGGAGTAGAGAGCAGGGTGGGTGCGGTCTGAGAGCGGGGGTGCTTGGAACTGTTGTCATATTCCTGCCTGTTTCACTTCTGCAGGTGTCCCTGCAGCCCTTGGAGGCCCTGCAAGAGGTGAGTGCTCATCCAGCTGCTCAGCATGTGTCGTGGAGTCTGGGCTCAGGGCTGGCTCCCCAATCTGGTGCCAGCTCTTGAAGTCAAGACCAGCCACACAGCTGTAGCCCGGTCCCCACCCTTCTGGCCGCTTCCCGCTCTGCACCATCCTCTGCAGCCTGGAATGTCAGAGTGCCCACAATTTCCTGAGGTAGATGACATTCCAGATGGAGAAAGAGCCAGGGGTGGACTCAGGATGCCTGTTTTTAGAGCAGCTCATTAGGAAATGCAGTGGGATCCCTCGCAGGATGGAGAGAGGTGGCAGGGTGGTCAGAGGGGTGGGGAAGAGGCCTTTCCCCGAGGGGATGGTGTATGGCCTGGATCTGGAACTTGCCCAGCGACTCTGACCAGAGTAGAGCAATCTCCTTGTGGGTTCCTAAGGGAGAGGACCACTGGGCAGGGTGGGCTGCAGGAAGGGAGGCTGGTGGGAGGAAGTAGGTCCCTGGGACGCCCCTCCCCCATCATGTCCCAGTGATGGGAAACCAAAGCAGATGGCTGGAGTCACCTGTGACCCTGAGATGTTGCTCACACAGTCCAGGAGCTCACTAGGGTCAGCAGATGTGTGGTGTGTGTCAGGTGATGTATCTGTTGGGTGGCTGGATACTCAGCTGCTGTCCTGTCCCTTAGGCTGTGCACAGTTATCACTTCATGTTAAGTCAAAACTTCTGGGGCTGGAGGGTTAAGCTCAGTGGTTCCGGCGCCTGCCTTACAAGCGCAAGGTCCTGAGTTCGATCCCCAGTAACCACATATAATGCTGGGCGTGGAGACACGCCCATCAACAATGAACACCGCATACCACAATGCCGGACGTGGTGGCTCACACCTGTAATCCCAGCACTCGGGAGGCAGAGACAAGAGGATTGCTGAGTTCGCAGCAGCTTGCCTGGGCACCATAGTGAGCTCAGGGCCAGCCTGAACTACAAAGTGAGACCCTGTCTCAAAAAGCAAAACAAAACAAAACAAAACAAAACAAAAACTTCTGTGTGCTGCAGGCTGGACCTAGAGCCCGTTATTCTGTGCTCTTCCTCCTTTTGCAGTTCTTCCACCCCTCCCAACAGAAGGGACTGCTGCCCCAGCTGCTCTGTGAGAGGCATGGGATGGGCAGGTCTCTGACACTGTGCTTGAAGAGTCAGGTGAGGGGAGAGCGGTATTGTGGCTCCTGGTATCAGGGGGCTCGTCCGTGGCCAGCTGGTGCGAAGCCTGTGGTGAGCAGGAACTTTGTGGAGGGGCAGCGCTGGAGGTGAGCTCTCACCTCGCACAGCCAGGAGGGAGAGGGCGAGGGAGGGAGGCAGGGGACAGACAACAAGACAAAGAAAGGGCCTGGGACAGGCTATCATCCCAGAGTCATTTGTCCATGACCCGCTCCCTGCAACCAGGCTCCACTTCCTAAGGTTTTGGGACCTCCCTATAACTCAAACCTGTTTAGAGCAGGGCTGGGGCCGGGCCTGTTGGCTGATTTCCTGAGTTCATGGCTAAATGGCTGCTGAGGCTGGGCCTGGTTGGAGGAGGCAGTCTCGTCCTCTCCTCTCTCCCGTGGCAGTGTGCAGGGTGTGGGGAACCCTGAGTGGCAGCCACACTCTAGGAAGAAGGCCCTGGGTCCCCCACACAGCCCTTTTCCATTTCTGTGCCTGCCCAGGGCCCAGTGTGAAGGCCTCTCCACCCCTGTCCTGTGCTCCTGTGCGGTCCCTGGACCCTGGCCTGGCGCTGGCACACTCACCCTCCATGCCCCTCAGGCGCCAGCAGTTTGAGATTGGCTCTGCGTACCTCCTCTCACTGAGCAACTAGTGCTGAGCTTGCCCCGTGACCCTTGCCAGGCACTAGACCTGCCGGGCTGTTACACCTGCCCTGCCCAGCGCACAGGATCTGGATCAGGGAGAGTCTAAGAATGAGTGAATGACCAGTGAGCAGGGCTGGTCCACATGAGGGAGGCGCGTTGCATGCACATGAAGCTGATGGGCCACTCTGAGAAGCGATGGTCCCTGCCTGCCTGCCCGGATGTGCAGGGGCTGAGACAGCCTTCGGGTTGGACCGGTGCCTCCTGGTCCTTCTCTGCTGGCCAAGAGATTGCTTTCAGGCGGAACAGTAGGAAGGCCTCCAAGGGGCTTGAGTGCTGGGTGTGGCCCAGGCACAGGGCAAACGACAGGTTTGGACTGGAGAAGGCCAGAGCATTTACCAGCCAGTTCGCCTTCCTCTCTAGCTCCTTCTGTTGATTTATGGCTGTTGCTAGGCAACAGAGCACACCCAGGCAGTGTGATTTGAAAGCCATGGCTCTAACCAGAGGCAAACCATTAGGGCTGGGGAAAGGGGTGTCGGACGTATGCAAAGCACAGCAGGGCCCCGAGCCCACACGCAGCCCTCTTCTTCCGGCAAAGCCTGTGTGGAAGTGGCTTCGCCTCCAGAAATACCTGGGGGATCTGTTTGATATGCGCAGGAATGGGGCCACACGTGTTCCGTCTCTGTCACAGCCCTGCTGGTCTCCCGTGGGCAGAGTGTGGCACTGGGCTTCCCTGTCCTTTTTGATATCGCACACAGCTCCAGCTCACACAGCACGAGCCACAGGCTACGTGGGCACTGATACCCTGCATGTGCCCAGCTCGGTGTGATAGTGAGGAAGACAAAGTCCCCAATCCAAGGGGACACAGACAACAGTAATAGTCATGGTAAACAGGCAAGTGTATCTGATGTTAAAAAAATGCTATGGGATGGGCCGGAGGATTAGCTCAGTGGTTCCGGCACCTGCCTCGCAAGCACAAGGTCCTGAGTTCAATCACCGGAAACCACATACAATGCTGGGTGTGGAGACTCAAGCCCACCAACGATCAATACCACATACCACAGTGCCAAGCGTGGTGGCTCACGCCTGTAATCCCAGCACTCGGGAGGCAGGGACAGGAGGATTGCTGAGTTCGAAGCTTGCCTAGGCTACATAGTGAGCTCAGGGCCAGCCTGAACTACAAAGTGAAACCCTGTCTCAAAAAAAAAAAGTGCCAGGCGTGGTGGCTCATGCCTGTAATCCCAGCACTCGGGAGGCAGAGATAGGAGGATTGCTGAGTTCAAGGCTTGCCTGGGCTACATAGTGAGCTCACGGCCAGCCTGAACTGCAAAGCGAGACCCTGTCTCAAAAAACAAAAAACAAAAAAACAAAAAAAACAAAAAACAAAAAAAATGCTATGGGAGAAAGAAAAAGCAAAGCTTTTTTTTTTTTTGAGACAGGGTCTCGCTTTGTAGTTCCTGGGCTCACTATGTATCCCAGGTAAGCCTCAAACTCAGCAATCCTCCTGCCTCTGCCTCCCGAGTGTTGGGATTACAGGTGTGAGCCACCACGCCTGGCACTGTGGAATGTGGTACTGATTGTTGGTGGGTGTGAATTACCATGCCCATTACTGTTGTATGTGGTTACTGGGACCTTGTACTTGCTAGGCAGGCGCTGGAACCACTGAGCTAAATCTCCAGCCCTCCCTGTTCTTTTTCAGACTGGGTCTCACTGAATGGCTAAATTGCCCAGGCTGGGCTCACACTGTGATCCTTCTTCGTGCCTCAGCCTCCTCAAGCGCTGGGATTATAGGCATCAGCATCACACCCAGCTAAATCATTTTTAAATGACATAATGAAAGGTAAATAAATGCTCTAAAGCCTCAAGGAAGACCTCAGTCAAGGCAGTGACCCAGGAGGGCCCCCTGGAGGTGGTGTTTTGAGATTGCAGCCTGGGAGGAAGAGCTGCATCACTGAGTCCTGTTTCCCAAGGTGGAGGTGAACATCTGACCTTCAGGGCTCTCGAGAGGCCGGGCCGCCTGGCTGGAGAGAGAGACCGAGGCAGGTGGCCAGCAAGTGCTGTGAATTATTGATCACAGACAGGAATGTGCAGCCGGGGTCATTTCCCTCCCAGGCCAAACTGCTCGATCAGGTTTAATTGCCTGTTTTTTAAATTCCCTTGGGACTGACCTGGGGGAGGGATTAGCTCTGTGTCCATTAATTCTGCTTGAATCTGGTGTGTGAAGGTAAAAATGGACGCTATCCACTTCTCCTGGGTATTGAGTTGGAAAGAATGGACGAATGCATCTGGTGCTAAAGGGGCCTTGACACTCCTGCCACTGTGGGAGGTTCCTCTCTGTGCACCAATGCCCTGAGTCCTGACTTGCTTGCTGCAGTGGTAGGCTGGCTGGTCTGCGGCATTCAGGGGCCCTAGTGTCTCCCCAGGCAGCTGCAGAGCACCAAGCTGTGTAGTTTCATCTCCTCTCTCTCACAGAGGCATAGGTACAGTAAAGGGGATATCAGGTGACCTTTCAGAGACAGGAATAGGCAGCTGCTCTCCTGGCAATAGTTTGCCAGGCTCTTTTGTAGAAGAAAATAGGACAAACAGTTTTTGTGGCCTTGAGTTAGTTGAAGATTTCTTAAAGATGACAGTCAAAGGGTGATCTATAAAAGATAAAGGCTGGGCTGGAGATTTAGCTCAGTGGTTCCGATGCCTGCTTTGCAATTGCAAGGTCCTGAGTTCGATCCTGGTAACCACATACAATGTTGGGTGTGGTGACTCACACCCACCAGCAATCAATACCACATACCACAGTTCTGGGCGTGGTGGCTCACGCCTGTCATCCCAGCACTTGGGAGACAGAGGCAGGAGGATTGCCGAGTTTGAGGCTTGCCTGGGCTACATAGTGAGCTCAGGACCAGCCTGGACTACAAAGTGAGACCCTGTCTCAAAAAAAAAAAAAACATAAAAGATAAAGGCTGATTAGGAATCCATAAAAATGGAAAATGTCTCCTCTCTAGGAGAAAATCTTTGCAAAGCATTTATAGTATCTGATAAATGGCTTGGATCCAGAATATATAAAGAACCCTCAGAACTCAATAATAACAAAATGTATAAGCTAATTAATAAGTGGGGAAGACTGGACAGACAGCCCATCCAAGATGGTTAGCCAGTATATGAAAAGATAGGCATGTTGCTTTTAGATTGCTGCTTGCTGCCATCCGCCTTCTACCTGCAATGGATTGTTGTTTCCCCTCTGCCAAGCCACCTGGCTTGGAGCCACCCAGCTATGAACTGAAATCTCTTCATACTCTGAGCCAAATAAAATTTTTCTCTTTAAAAAAAAGAATGTCATTGACGGACATGGTGGCTCACGCCTGTAATCCCAGCACTCGGGAGGCAGAGACAGGAGGATTGCTGAGTTCGAGGCTTGCCGGAGCTACATAGTGAGCTCAGAGCCAGCCTGAACTACAAAGTGAGACCCTGTCTCAAAAAAAAATATCATTAGCATCATGCAAGTGAAGACCACAATTAGACACTACTACACACCCATCAGAATAGCTAACATTAAAGAGGCTGCCGATGTCCAATTTTGGTAAGATGTGGGAAACTGGAATTCTTCCATGGTGCTGGTGGGAATGCAAAACCACACAGGGCCCTTGGAAACGGTGTGGGATGTTATCTGTACCATACAGAACTATTCAATAACTCAAGAAGAAAGTCGGTCAACTCATTCGATGAGTTGCTAGAAAACTGCAATAAAACCATTAGCCATCTCACTTATAAACATAGACAGAAAAAACTCGTTACAATATCAGCAAGATTGAGTTCAAGTCAGCATGAACTGCATGTTGAGACTCTGTTTCAGAAAATTATTGAGATAAATGTGAATAGACCTGTATCTTGAGCATGTAGCAATTCACTCTAGGAATTCAAGTGTGGTTACAGATAAAATTGTTACATAACTCATCCCATTTAGAGATTTAAAGGCAAAAAGCTGTATGATCACATCAAAAAGCCATATGATCACATCAATAGACACAGCAAAACAAAGCAACCATACTAGATAAATTTCAATACTCATTCTTGGTAAACTCTCAGAAAACTAGGGGGAAAAAAAAACCTTCAGTGTGAGAAAAGATAACACTTGGACCAAACAGCCAATAGCTCTTCTGGGGAAGCCTTGCTCAGCCAAGGCAAAAACCCTCCCAGTGACCCCACTGCCTGGGTCTCCTTTGCCTTGGCAGCAGGTGGGCCAGACAGCAGATTGTTGAGGAATGACATGGGAAAGTGAAAATTGTCTTTGCAGATAATGTGTTCATCTGCATTAGAGAACCTGCTCCCTGGAAACTTAGGACAGTGTCAAATGTTGCACGCATGATGATGTCGTGAAGTCCTAGGATCTCTACTGAATAGCAGTACCAAGTGGAACAAGGAGGGAAAGCCCAGGCATGGAGCTGTGAAGTCAGTCAGGATGTAAGATGAAATCCAGTAAAATTGCTCCGTGCCTGTTATGGAGGTGGGGCAGGCGCCTGGTGGCCAGTCCAAGTCAACCAAGCAGACGGCCTGCTTTGGGTCACAGCTGCAATGCTTCCTGGCCAGGTGACCACATTAGGTGGTCACTCTGTCTCAGTTTCCCCATTTGTGAAAGGAAGATAATAGCAGTATCTGCCTCACAGGAAAGTTGTGAAGATTAACTGACATTTATAAATATCTAAATGGTGCTATTTCTATGAAGAGCATCACAAAAATGAAGGACATGAAAGATCTGAAAAAATAAGAGATAAACGGCCGGAGATTTAGTTCAGTAGTTCCGGCGCCTGCCTCACAAGGGCAAGGTCCTGAGTTCGATCCCGGTAACCACATACAATGCTGGGTGTGGTGGCTCAAGCCCACCAGCAATCAATACCACATATCACAGTGCCAGGCATGGTGGCTCACACCTGTAATCCCAGCACTCGGGAGGTAGAGGCAGGAGGATTGCTGAGTTCGAGGCTTGCCATGGCTACATAGTGAGCTCAGGGCCAGCCTGAACTACAAAGTGAAACCCTGTCTCAAAAAAAAAAAAAAAA
>PVIC010012435.1:0-39724 GCA_004025085.1 Thryonomys swinderianus
CTGTCTCCCCTCTTGAAACCCAACCCCTTTCTCCACCAGACTTTGCCATCTCCAAATATCTAAAACTACAAGAAAGTCTGGAAAAGATTCCTCTGCCTCAAAACTACTAAGTTGAAAAATTTCAAGTCTTTAGAAATATTTGAAGAATAATGCAGAGAACAATGAAATGTTAATGTATATTGGCACCATTGGTTTCCCATTTCTTTGTAATACTTTTTATTTGACCACTCATAATACATTGAATCACTGATGCTGTCTCCTGGAGGAAGCACCGCCTGGAGAAGTCTCTCAAGTGCTCTGCGTAAACTCTGCAAGTTTAACTAGCGTTGCTTGCTCTGACCTGCCAGAGACATAATCTCCTGTTCAGACGCTTCCTTTCTACTCACCCACACCGTCGCCAAGTCCTGAGAATTTTACTTTGGAAAAACATCTACAAAACCTTGATCCCCCTTCCCTGTTCAGCTCCTAACAATTCTCATACAATCCTCGAACACGTCATGGTCTTTCTACTTCTAATATTTCTCATATGGTCCACTCCATAAACTGATGCTATCACTTGTATTAAAAGGGAAATCTAATTATATTATTCTTTAAAAACTTTAATGTACCATGGTTTAGAATATCAGTTGGCTATTTCTATACCTGAGCTCCTCCTCTGTTCAAATATCCTCTTCAAATCACACCTACTCGTAGAACACCCGGTTATGTTCCATTCTTGCAGTTTGAGACATTTACCTTCTCTTTTCCTGGAAAATCTCTCTCAGCACCATTTATTCAGTAATCATTTTGATGCAGCTTACTATGGTCTCTTCTTGCTTAGAAAGCTACTGAGTCGTGTCCTCATCCCTCTGCCCCTTTGTTTGTCATAAAGTCACTTATATGTACTTCCCCCAAGTGACTATAAGGTCTGAAAGAATAAGCACTATCGGTACTTAAAGTTGATGTTTGTGCTTTTATGATATGCACAATAGCTAAAGTTGAACTATATTCAAAGTCTGGGAGCCAGAAAACTAAAATACATAGTACTTTTTAAAGACAAATTCTACATGTACACAGTTCATTAATAAACAGTAACAGAACTCAAACTCTGCAACTCAGATGTTGGTAAGAGAAAAGGTACAACCTCACCAGTGTGTCACATTCTAAGGGTCCATGTTTACTAGATCTATTCTATGATCTAGCATATGAAATATGATGAAGATTCAAAAAAAGTTTTTTTCTACCCTCAATATCCTTATTGACAGCTAAATTTCATAAATATTTGCTATAAGCAGATTGATCATTTTTGGTATTATTGATATTAAGCTAATTTTAATTCCCTATAAAATAGATACTCACTGTAGTTTATCTGTGATAACTGAGTGGTATGATGTCAGCATCAACAACAAATGATAACAGATGAAAACCCTTTGTTATTATAAGGTACATGATATCAGAATGTCTTATTGTAAATGTTGCAAAGAAATTTTAAGATTCCTTTGAATATAAAATCAATATATTTTGTAAAAAAGTGAGCTTTAAAAAGATGAAATAGTTTACTAGGTACACAATGTAACAGGAAAGTATTCCATCAAAAAAAGCTTGAAACATATCTACAAACTTCTATGAACACAATTACATTCTGTACTTTCTAACTATTTCATAAACACCAGGACAAAAAATGGTCACGGTTGGTGGCAAGCTCTAGAAATGTGTAGTTCTTCCAAAGGCCAACTGGTAAACCTTTACTTTTGTCCTTCCAGTTTCTCAGCTAGTGGATAATTTTACATGGGCTGTGCTGTCCAGACTGGGAATTCTGTGCAGTTTTCCTGTCAGTGACCTGCGATTTTTCCAGTTTGGAAGATTATCTTGTAATGTAAAGTTCATACTTTACATTTTCCATACACAAAAATGAAGGTTTGAGAAATCCAGTGTCATTAACTCTGCATTGTAGAAGTATATCATGAGCAAAACAGACTCAGTTTTTATTAAAATATTTTAATAAATACAAATCCAGAATAATCCTGGTGATTTTCACGTTAACAGTGCTTTTTTCATTACTGTACCTTCTCCATGACCCATTTGATCTGGTAGAGAGAACCCACTGACATTAATGCCACCTCTCAGCCCTACTATCCTCGTTTTGGGCTCTCAGAGCATTGGCTATTCCTGTGCATCTATTGTTGAGGTAATAGATATTTTTTACCTGCAATCTCAAATCTATTGTTCACCTTATATAGTGAATGGAATTTTAAATTTTTTTAAATTGAATTCTTTATTGGTACATTTTATAGATAGCTCACAATCACATTCAACACTGGGGAATTTGTAACAGCATATGACACAAGTTAATTCTCATTTTCACCCATATCCCTACCCACCTACAACCCCCCACCCCTTATATACATGCTATTTCTTTTTCTTTCTAAATCATATTTATTCTTTCCCCTCATTACAATAAATGAAATAAACAGATCACAGATGTGTAAAGACCGTATCTTTTCTCTGGTATGAGAACCTATAGATGTAAATGAATTCCAGAATGTATGATAGGTTTTCTAAAATAAGAATTTTAAATTTTCTATTATTCTACTTTCTTAGTAATTTTTTGCTCATTGCTAAAAGAGAATACACAACACTCAAAGTTAAAGGAGTGAAGGCTTATTGTGGTTTACACTTTATAGATCTTTTAGGTCATAGTTGGCTGTCTTCAAGACAGGCAGAATGGCAAGGGGGCATCAGAGAGGAGAAATAGTTTATGGTGAGCAGTAAACCTGTTCAGTAGTGAAGAAGCAAACAATGAAAACATTTCTCTTTCTGTCTCTTATATTGTGCCCAGAGTACTTGCCTTAATTTTCACATCCATTAAGGTCCTTCCCATTACTCACACCCAGAGCTATGCTAAACCAATCTGTGGATTAATGTAGTAATTACATGTCTTTGACCCCAGCATCACATATTGTAGATACAGAAGCATCTGAAAAACCCAACTTCTTACTGCATGAGGTTGGTGGGTGGAGTCTAGACACAAGCTATGCAGTTCTAGAATTTCTACTTGGTGTTTTTATATGATTTTACTTTCCTTTTTAATTAAGATTCTTTCCCTAGATTCTTTCCCAACATAATTATTCAGTATTTTTTGAGCATAGTTCCTTTTAACTTATTCCACTCCCCTATAATAGATTATTGGAAGTAGCTATCACCTAAATCCAATATCTGCACCCATTTGGTAAGTTCTGGGGTCTCTGACCCTGACTCTAATCCTGATTTAATTTTCCTTTTAGTATAGTCCTGCTTTCCTATTTTTGGATAGCTTGTTAATGAACATTTAATGAATGAACATTTAGTTAATACATTGTAGTGACTGAATTTTTGATTTTTTTTCCTGTAAGGATTATTCTCTCTCTCTCTCTCTCTCTCTCTCTCTCTCTCTCTCTCTCTCTCTCTCTCTCTCTCTCTCTCTCTCTCTCTCTCTCTCTCTCCCTCTCTCTCTCTCTCTCTCTCTCTCTCTTCCTCCCCCCTTTTCCCTTTTCCTCTCCCTTTCCCTCTACCCCCCCTCTTATTTTTTGGTATGAGGGATTGAACTTGTGACCCTAAGCATGCAAGGCAAGTGCCAGAAACACTGAGCTAAATCTTCAGCCCATGTAGGTCTTATTGTAATGGTTATTTTCTTGTTTTATTATGAATTGACCGGAAGTTAACTTGCAAGATATTTTTGCCTATGATATACAGGTGCTGATATATATCTCTTTAGTTTTACTATCTTCTTACTTTTTATTTTTTAGCCTGGATTCTGTGAAGTAGCCTCACAGCAGCGTGTCTTAATAGAGCGCTGGTTAGAGCCTGTGCTTAAAACCCTTGAGCCGGTAGATCTGTGTGTGGGTCAGGGAGGCCATTTTTCTGGAAATTCTCCCTTCTTTCCTACGCATGTGAATGGATTCCTGCTCAACCACAGCTATGTGGGGACCACGGTCCTTCTAGCTCTCCTTTGCACTCTCACACGGCATCCCACCTCGTCAGGGATTTGCAGGCAGCTTACGTTAATTCCTCCGTGACTCTTCCATTTCAACGAGCTCCTGTTCCACCTCTGTCTAAAGCACTGGGTTCCCACTGACCCCGAACAAGTCGCACACCCCTTTTACCTTAGAAAGCTATATTTATTCCCCACTTTGCTCAGCAAGTGTTCTTTCTTCTTACTGACACGGAGAAATTTGTTTCTCTGGGGTGAATCGCACCAGCTTTGTCCAGCCGCGGAGCTGCTGGCTGAGCTAGAGGCCCCGCCCGAGCCGAGTCACAGCCTCGACTGGGCCGGGAGGAAGTTGGCGGCATCCTCAGGAAAGAAAACCAGACACACACTGTTCTTCTCCCAAGTTTAGCAGTTTTTCAGTAGTGAATATGTCTGAATTAATTGTTGGGCTTTGGCTGATTTTCAGAGCTCCAAAAATGCTTCGACAACCAAATCAAGCTTTGTAAGCTTTTCATGGGAAACGACTTCCCAACTTCTTGTCATTTCTGGAAAGTCTACTCTTCATTTTTGATCTAGTATCTCATACAAGATGCCTCTGTTTGTCATGTCTCTTTCACTCATCTTTGTTCAATGGTAGTAACTTCATCCTCCACCCGTTTTCTTTGTGACAATGAAATTTAAAGGAAGGTTAAATTTGATTTGTCCCTGTTATCACTCCATTCATTATGTTCCTTTTTAGTTATTTTTCTTCCCAAATGCTCTATCCATTTCTTGCCTACAGCTCAAGTCATTGTTGTTTCTGGGTCACTGCAATAGCATATGCAGTAGCTGGAATGTCACCCGAAGAGCTCATTGTATTGAAGGCTTGATTGCCAGTTGATGGGCTGTGGGACGGGATTGGATATGGGCTTCTAAGTTTATCAGCTGGATCAGCCCATTGATGAGTTGTTAGTGGAAAGAGTTAACAGGAAGGGGGACTTACTGAGTGAAGCTTGTCATTAGGGATGTAGCTTTGAAGGTTCTCATTCACTGCCTGTCTCTTCCTCTCTTTCTGCTTCCTGGCTGCCTGAAAGTGGACTGCTGTCCTCCACCACACCCATCTGTCATGATATTTGTGCTTTACCACAGACCTAAAAGCAATAGGTCCAGCTGACCATGGACTGAAACTTCCACAGATAAGAGCCAACGTCATTTTTAACTGTATAATTCAGTAGTGTTAAGTATAACCAGTTATGGAACAGACACCGAGTTAGCATTATACACTGAAGCAGATGTCATTCCTCTATTTAATATTATTTTATGTATGACTTTTTATAATTCTTACCAAATCTATTTCTCCTTAGAATAAAATCCATATATATTGCATAGACTATAACACCAGATATTATCTGCATGAAATGCACTCCCTTGATTTCCTCTCATCACATCTTCCTTACTTACTTGCTCGGACTTCTCTTCCAGCTCTGTAAATTTGCCAACCTTCGTCCTACCTCAGAGACTTTGCCGTTATTCTCTCTGCTTGAAATATTTTTCATCTCTTCTTCACATACCTGGACTTTTTTCATTCCTCGTGAATGAACTTCAGTGTCAGCTCCTCGGGGAGGATTTCTCTCACAATGTTGGGTAATTTATGACTGTACACGCCTTAACTCATTACATTCTAGTATATTTCCCAGGCCATTTACTTCATGATTTACTGTAATTGGCAAATGCATTGTTTATTTGTTCACTTTATTATGACCTCCTTTCATCACAATCTGTGAGGAAAAATATCTGCTTTTAGAAAAGCTGGCTTCTTCGATACATTTTGACAACACCTGTAATAAAGTAGAAGCTCCTCACCCTATTAACAGTAAGACATAAGGTGAAAAAGAAATACATCATTTTCAAATTTTGTTAAGAAACTTTAGGTGAGAAATGCTAACGTTAAAAATGTAAATAAGAATATACATAATTTTTCAGTATTTTTTCTTGTTCTTTTCAACATCTGTAGTTTATAAAATGGCTTAAGATGTTTATTTTGTATAAATAAAGTATTAAGGTAGGATTTATTCATAAAAGAACTTCAAAATGAGAGAAAGGGAACAAGGGATTGTTTTGTCTCCTATTCTTTTATTTAAAGAAGGTGAATAATAATTAGAGTTTAAATTATCTGCCTAAAATGAGAATTCTATAGTCATTAAGGTTGAAACATCGTTTTAAACACAAGAGACTAATGAAATGAATGCAGATCTTTTATTTCTGCAGAGAAAATGCATTTATGCCACATACTTACTGTATGTTAAATAAAGTACTCATTACTGTTTTTCATCCTCTGGAAACCAAAGAAAAACAACAATAGTCTTTAGTAAGTTTTCATTCCTAGTAATGCTGTCATTTTTCTCTAAAGAAAGTTCAAGTATTTTCATCAGCTTTTTCTCTTGTCTCTTGCAAAAAAAAAAAAAAAAAATTCCAAATACACACTTTTAAAAATCTTGGTTTCTAAAGAGAGAGAGAAAAAAAAATAGGAAGCCGTGACTACTAATTCATTTAATCTATAAATCATCAGGAAGAGAAAATAATACATATCACTTCTACAGCTTACAACTTCCATAAATAAAAAATTCATTTTCTGGTACTGACAACCTGAGTTCCTACGACGGTCGTGAGCTCTCAGCGTCTCGCGGCGCTTGATGACTAAAGCGGAGATTAAAGGCCGCGCACTTGACAGATCCGCGGTGCTAACTTGCTCCTCGCAGCCTTTGAAATGAAATAAGAGTTCAATAAAATGGTGCACTACAAGTCTTCTGTTCAGATGCATACAGTATATCTTTGGATATGTACAGCATATTTATTTCTTCCAAATGTTTTATCGACCTTCTGCTTGGGGGATGAAAAAAAAAAAAACAGAGTAGCACAGAAGTGCTGACATATTTACAGGGCAATTTAGGAAGTATAATATTTATTTGATGCTATTATCAAAAATAATGTTTAATGCCATTCATTTTTTTTCACTATTACAACTGGACTGATTAGAATCAGAAAACATTCAGGTGCTTTTCACACAGACAAAATAAGTAAAAGTTTAAAAGACACTTGCACTTGGGATGTAATTCCAAGCAGTCTTCCTCTGATATTTGAACTTGGATTTTGTCCAGGGTATTTCCCTGCTTTATTTTAAATCACCATTATACACTGCTGTAGAAGTCACATAAATTAACACATTCCTGAGTTCAAGGCACTCAAACAAGCCTATGAGGGTGAAATAAAATTATATAGGCTTTTACTTTTCTTTTTCTTGTATTAGTTTTTGTTGAAATTTACAATGTGTTTTGCAAGGAAGAAAGAAAGTGGTTTTATTTCTAATTGATAATGTTGTATATATTCTAAATGTAGTAAAAGAGAACAGGAGAGCTACTTTTGGAACAGGAAAAGAGATTTGATAGGACAGTGGTAGATATACTATCCAGACCCTTCCTGTTATGAAAGATAGAATTTTAATGAACACAGTCATGAAGTTTAACATACTGGTACACTTGCTTTGGTAGTTAAGAAAATAACTGACTTCAGACTAACTTAATTCTACTACCTCAAACTTGTAAGAAATTCATAATAAAGTATTTTAAACTAGGTGAATTACAAAGAGCACATATGTACTGCTTTTCAGTTCTGGAGGCTGAGAAGTACAAATTCAAGGTGGCAGAAAAGTCAGTGTTTGGTAAGAGCCTGTTTGAATACACTACACCTTCAGTGTGTCAGAAAGGCCAAACAACTTCTCAGCCCTTCTTCCATCAGACTACTTGTCCCAGTCATGATCTCATTACTCCCAAAGACCCGATCTCTTAAAACCACCACTGGAGGTGTTAAGTCTCAACATGTGAATTTGGGAGACCTGAGGATACAGCTAGCAGTTTTTATCTAGGAGCCAGAAAAGAATTCCTTACCAGACCAAGATTCTGTATTGATCATGGAGTTTCTATCTCATAAAACTGTGAGGAATTTCTGTTCTATACCCTATGTGATTTATAGATATTTTGTTATGGCAGTCCATGAAGTCTAAGATAGGATTCTCTAGCTCTTATACTGCAGACAAACACAAAACATTAGAAAAGCCAGTGCCTAGAGGTATTTAGTCACATTCAGCTTTTCTATGATACAAAGGAAAATACTTTGTTCTCAATAAGTCATTCATGCCAAAGTACTTATTGTATACCTGTTTTGTGCCACACTTCTCACGGAGATTGCATTTTAAGAGATAGAAAATAAACATGAAATAGATGTTGCTGGGTAACCTAATCTGCCTTTCGTTTCACTAGAACTACTGAAGCACTTTGAAAGTACCGCCAATCAATTTATCTTTCATTTATGTTACAAATCCAAAGCCATGTATACCCCTGCAGGTGGAAATGGGTCATAGGCCAAAATTAAGGCAAACTATAGCTGAAAAAGACAATGAACAGATTTTTCCCTTAGAGATACCAGCAAACATTGCAGTGCTGATTGTACCTTCGTGTTAGCCTGCTAATATCAATTGCAGATTTCTATCTACAGAACCATATGATAACAAGTTTTGTTTTGTATCACCAGTAACTGGTGATAGCAGAAAGAAGAAACTAATATACCTTTCACATGCTATTGATGCTGGTTTTATATATGTATATGTGTGTGTATGTATATATATACTATATATATATATATATATATATATTGTACATATATTAACCATGCTTTCTTCTTTGTCCTCATGCCTTTTTTTCTACCTTTTATCTATGTCTCTCATAAAGATATTTCTTCCACATGACAATGGCAATGTTCTTACTGTAAACCAACTTTCCTTTCCCATACAGAATTTCACAAATCTGGGTGAGGCAGAAGGCTAGGGTGTGGCTAAAACTAGGTAAGAAGTAGGTGAACACTGTTAGTTACAAAATCTCAGGACACACGATTACAACAGTTCATACAGATTTCTCACAACAACCCTAGCAAATATTTGACAGGATGGACCCAGACCTGGCGCCAGCCTAGGATAGGAAAAAACAAACAGGACAGTTACCACTGAACATTGTGTCTCTTCACAGTAGCCCTGTTCTATGCTGCAGGCTGCACTTTTTTTTTCCTTACTTTTTCTCAGCCCAAACTCCCTAGGCAGACCTGTTTGTTCCTACCTTTAATAAATATAAAACTTTCTTACTGTCTGTGCTTGTCTTACCCCATTCTTTGCAGAAGACAGAAAGAATGCAGAAATCACCTCAAGAAGAAGATCCCAGCATTGCACAACTCATAACAAAGGGAAACTAATTGTTAGTAATCCTGTGTGTATCGTTCAAGGATTAATGCTGAGTATTAACTTTTTCCTAAAAAAGCTTCTTTTGTTTCTTTTCTCCTTCCAAATTTATATTTGCTTTCTGATCTGTAGCTTCTAAAAGAAGTATGTTCTGATTTTGTCTAATGTCATTCACTGAAGAAATGAACACTTATTGCACACTTGTTTTGTCTAAGGTAGAATCTTAGGTATTGTCATAGTATGATATATATGGATATGTGTATCTATACTATTATATATTCATATATTATTTATTATATATGTAGAAATGTAAAGTTAGTAGAAAAGTCACCTTTTTGTAGCTATGAATTTTAAATGTCAGGCTTTCATAACAAAATCTAAGCAGTGGGAAATCTGTTTTGAAGGCATTCTTTAGATATACATAGATGTAGTTTACTTAACAAACATTTAAAAGTAATGAGACACTCGTTTCTGTATTTCTCTAATTTGTTTATGTCTGTCTATGCAAACTAAATTCTAATTTCATTTCAGGTTTTAAAGAAATAAATATATTGCTTTCTAGCCCCTTCCATTTTAAAAGAAAAATCAGCAGAGATAAATGATGTCCTTCATTTGTTGGCTTCATAGTTGCCCTGAAACAGAACATATTATAAAATCGTGTGTATTTATCTTTTATATCATGGTAAAATAAACATTATGTCAACTGCTCTGCTATACATTTCAGAACTCTCCGTTATTTTCTTCTTAATATAATAAAAGGCCAACCCTTGCCCAAGTGCTCAAGAGAAGGGAGGCATTAAAGGAGGTCACACTGTCAGTTTATTCATAGTTCCCTTAGTCTCCTAGAAGCAGCATTATTTGAGGCTTGTTTTAAATCAGCTTTACTCTAAAACATTTGGCTTCTGCCTGTGTTTCAAAGCAATTCTTTGAGCAGCTTGAAATCATTAGGTTGGGGCTGGCAAGAAGTGGAGCTTCAAAGGCCGTGCTCTACTGAAACAATACACTGCACTCAAGGCTGAGAAGTCAACAGTGAAGACACTGCAGGCAAGGTCAAGACTTACAACAAGGTCACTTCTTTTTTTACTCTTTTAGAGACCTGCCTTGTAGCAGCAATTCAATGAGGCATAACTAGGAGGAAAAAATTGATAATTTGAAATATCATCTGCCCTGACGATGTCACTTATGGTTCAGATAAATGAGAAAACATCCCCAAGAAATGGAATGATTTGATTGTCTGATGAGAGTTCTAAGTTTTGCCCGCAATCAACTCCATTCAGGCTCTGAACTTTGAAGCTCTGAATGGGACTGATTGCAACCCCAGCACAAAACCTCCTTTTCCTATTACTTAATTAAAAACATAAATATATATTTTCTCAAAATGAGATTCCCTAATTGTAACAACAAAATGGTTCTACTTGACTGGTGTCCACTTTGAGAATTTGATAATATATCCCCCCATACCCTGTACTTTGCTAAGTGATGAGGCAGTGATTACATGCATGGACTTTGGGTCAGACTGCTGAAATTTATGCTCACAATCAGTATAATTTTAGCCAATTAATCTGGAAGTCTGTTCTCTTTAGTAAAGAGGATGTAGTGCTATTCACAATCCACATCTTCATTGGTATAAGGATTAAAAGAGTTAATATTTATTCGTAAGATGACTGAAAATATGCTTGTCACATAACAAATGCTCAATAAAGAGTCATTTTTAGTATCAGGCTTCAGAGTAACAGAAACAACAGAGAGAGAGAGAGAGAGAGAGAGAGAGAGAGAGAGAGAGAGAGAGAGAGAGGGTGGGAGGGAGAATGAGTCAGAGGCTTTAAGGAATTAGTTTCCTTGATGTGAAAACTTGGTAGTCCAAAAGCAATGGAATAGGCTGGCAGGTTGAAGACCAAGAAAGAATTGGAATTCGAGTCAAAACTCAATCAAACAGCAAAATTTTCTTGCTTAGGATAGTTTCAATCTTTGTTCTATGATGGCCTCCATCTTGCTATGAGGGAAAATATAACTCACAACCTGTAGATAACCATCCACACTGCATTTGTGTCCCCTAAAATCAAAGAATGAATTTCAAAAAACAAAGGAGTTTACAAATAGGAAAGGTTTATTTGGGAATAGGAATAGCTTCCAGGAGACAGGCGGGGTCCCAAGTTGGTTGCCAAGAGGTAAATGATACAGCAGAGTAATGATGAGAGTTTAACGTAGGTCAAACTGCAATCGACCTGTAGGATTGCATGTATAGCTGCTCGCCTAACAATGGCCCAGTAAGAAAGTGGGTCTCTAAGCAAGGGTAAGTGGAAAGGACAAGGGCATTTGGGGAAGGGAAGGGTCTGGTCACCCACCTGGGTGACTGATCCCTATCTGGATTTTAGGAGACCAGATGATGCTAGTTGTCTAATTCTAAATTATTACTTCTCCATTCGGGGTGTCCTGTAGTCCTGCCATGGCACTTTTATCTTGAGTTCTGGCCTTTTTCAGATATACCTCCAGTTAGAACTCTGATATTTTTATTTTTCCTGCTGACTTCCTTTATAGCCAAGACCCTCTCTCACTGTATACTAATTTTTATTTATATTTAGCTGCTTATAACAGTTCGAGTGGCAGAGGGCCCACTCACATTATGGAGATAATCTATTTTCTCTAAAGCTCATTGATTAAAATGTTAATGTTAGCCAAAATGTACTTTCCCATAAATGTCTAGAATAGTGTTTGACCAAATATTGGCATGAAGGCTCAGCATAACACAGAAAATGATCAATCTCTTATGGAGTGACTATTCAGGGCCCCACCCCATGTCACGTGTTGAAGTTCTAACTGTCCATGTGACAATAATTTGGGTTGAAGTTTTCGGGTAGTATTTAGAGTTAGATGGCATCCTAGGGGTGAGGTGCTTGAGCTGGATTAGTTTTTAATAAAAAGTGGAAAGAGAGAGGAAAGCCCAAAAGGGAAGAGGGGGCACGTGTCCACCTGCAATGTGAGCCTTCGCCACACACTGCTCCTGCAGACACTCTGATTGTAAACTTAGGTGTAACACTGAAGTTTGTTCCACTTGGGTAAGTTGCTCCGTCTGTGGAACTGTGCTAGGGCAGCCTGTGCTGACTGACACAGCTTCTGACACAACCTCTAATACAATGTGCAATCTCAAACTGAAAAGAATATGGAAAGAAGTGTCACAGAGCTTCCAGGGGGACCTTGGCTTACCTTCCTCTCTGTGACGACTTAGCCCATAAGTGTGGGGGTCCAAATGAGGAAAACTTTGATTTGCACACAATGAATCTTAAAAGCTTTAATATTACCTAGATGTAAAACAGACAACTGTTAATAAAGTACTGTAGATATACAAGGTGACAGTAAATGCTTTATCTGTATCAAACTAAATTTCTATGGTACTTTCTTGTCCTTTCCACTAAGTCAAACATTTTGGTGTTTCTGTCATTGGTAGTAAGATACTGAGCAAAATCATTTCCCAGGTGTTTTTGAAATGTGTAGACTTTCTCAGAAGACTTGCTTCTTAAATTTCTTCTTTACATTGCTCTATGTTTAACATATCAATTTTAATTCTGTTAGATTGCTTGACCTGTCTTTGTTCCCCCATCTTTCATTCAGAGCATTTATTTCTGTATTTTTACCTGTCAACATACTGATTTATATGATTATATTGACAGCTAACATAGTCAATACTACTCTTCTAATCTGGTGAAAGTGGGGGTGGCACTGGTCCCTTTTGTTTCTCTGGGGACCTCACATTTTGGAGAGCCTTAGTTGAAATTGTGTAAGTCCTGCTCCAGTGACTGAGCCAGCAGGGGTGAACGAGGTATGTTCCTGAAAACTGGAGCAGATTTGGGTCCTCTTTCTTCTTTTCAGAGTATGCTCTCAGATGGTTTCCTTAGGAGATCTAGATTGAGATTCTGGGGATCATCATGGCCTTGTAGGTTGGCATTGGTTTCGAGGAGTCCAAAGGACAAATGGCTTATTTCTCCAGGCCTGTAAGATATTTCATTCCAAGATGGCAAGAAACTGAATCATCAGAATGAATATAACATGCAGATTTTTTTGTGATTTATTCAGAGCCTGCACAAATTGTAACTGCCAGGGTAACTCTACATGTAATGTACCTCAAAATGGTCATAAAAGAATTATATTGAATCTTCAAAAAATATTGCTAGAGAAATGGGTATTTTTCACCTGCCCTTGTGTATTGCTGGAGATTTAAGGGGAAGGTAAATGGTACTATCTTTCATAATTTTAAACTCAGATCATATAAGCGAGAAATAAATATAATGAACTTACCTTACAGACATATAAGAATGTATGAGGTTAGTACATGAATCATTATCATAATATCAATAATAGCATGAAGTCAGAAACAATGTACTGTAAGAGTTGCATAAATTTTTATACTTACTATGAAGTATTAGGCATTCTCCATGAGAGTGAGGTAGATATAGCTGCATATCTATGATAAACCTTTTATATTGTTAAAAATATGAAAAGACAAATAGCTAAAACTTTGGAAAATTACTCAGCAAGGAAATTAAGAGGCTTTTTCCAGCAAGTGTGATTAGAGGTGGACAGTAATGAGCACATGCAAAAATATTTCTACCCTTCAATTTTTGTATTAGATAAACATGATTCAGAAACTATCCACATACAGATGCTGATCAAACTCATATTTGTCAATTCTGATTTGTGTTTTGTGATCCATGGTGAATTAGGACAGCCTAGGCAACATGAATATAGAGTTGAAATTTTGGCTTTGTCCTTTGTATTTGTATGGTATCAGGCAACTTGTATTGAGTTATACTTATCTATAAAATATGAATAGTAACCACAGAATCACAGAATTTCTGTGAACATTGGATGAAAGAAAAACAGTATAATACTCTTTCGGAGACAGGTTTACTATGGGTGTATCAACTTTTTAGCTACCATTTTTGTCTTTGTACCCCATAAAACACATTCAAACATCTAAGTCACCAGAGCTTCTGATTTAGACTGTAGCCAACTTCATGATCACTTGTGAGTCTCATCATTACTGCAGAAATAATGTAGTCAAAACAAAATATTTTATTCCCTCTTGAATAAAATGTTCTCTTTCAATGCAGATTTATAATGACAGTATATTTTTGGCTCATCATTTTTCTTCATACTTTTGAAGCAGTAGATATGACAGATTTAATAGAATGTCCTCTTATTCCAATTCAATTATCATTTACAAATGCTTGCTGTTTCCAGGTATGTACTAAACTCTTTGAATATGAGTGTGATTTAAACACGATGTATAAGTAGCTTAATGTTGCAAGGTATAGATTGATAAAGATTATATTACAGCATCAGTGCTTCACAAGATGAGAATTTATCATGATGTAGGTGGCAGCCAATGACTGATATTATCAGGAATTGAATTGTTTCTCAGTCAGTGAAGGAGAAATTCCAGGTGTGTAATCAATTACAGCAAGAATGTAGCAGCTGAAGTTTTGTAGGATCTTACAAATGTATAATTAATATGAAAATTAATAATGAGATTTAACCAATTATTTAATATAAAGCATTTAGCAAAGAATCTGACAATGATTTCAATAACTCTAGTTACTATTACTACAGTGTCCTTAAATAAATTGTAGCCTTTGTGAAAGTTGGTTGCACGTCTCTTCAGTATCTCTTACTCACCCTTTAATTCCAATCTTCCCTTAATGTTACGAGTTTCCTTTGGCCACAGATCCAGGGAGTGGTTGACACATTCTGAGAACAACTAGTTTTGACTGGGCAACTCCTCTACAGAGTGGTGGAGTGGGCATGGGTACATTAACTCTTTCCTCCTTATTCACTGTACTGCTTGCCTCTCATATCATGCCTGAAGATGTAGCAGCCATCTTTTATTTAGTTTATTTTTATCTTTATTGATACATTGTATATATACACCATGATCATACTCGATATTGGGAATTTGTACTAGTATAACATTATTTAATTCTCATTTTTCCCATTCCCCTACCCACCCCTCAACCTCACCCCACTAAATACATAATCTTTGTTTCCTTTGTTTTTAGTACCATCACACTTGTCTTGACCCACCATTACTCACCCTTCCACTACATTTCCCTTTGAATATTTTCTATTTCATAATATTCATCATACATTCTAGAACTTACTAACATCTTTAGTTTCTCATACCAGAGAACAGACACAATATTTACACATCAGTGACCTATTTATTTCACTTCTGAGTATGTCCTAAAAGTACATCCATTTGAGCATAAATGACTCAAACTTATCATTCTTTAAGACAGAGTAATACTCCATTTTATAGAAAAAACACATCTTCTTTATCCAGTCTCCAGTTGATGGGCATTTGGGTTGTTTCCAAGATTTAGCTATCACAGATGGAGCTACTGTGAACATGGGTTCATATATGTCACTGTGATATGATTCTGTCAATTTTTTGTGTATATTCTTAACAGAGGAGCAGCCATTTTTTTAACCATAACAGAATCAACATGCAACATTCAGCAGACTCAACAGAAATTCTCAAGTTCACATCAATTTTTGATGTTCTGAACAAACTAAGAATAGTTTTTCTTTCAAGATCTCTGCTTAAAGAATACCGATATTCCTTAACTTTGTTGAGTTGAATTCTTTTTTTTTCTTTCCTTTCCATTGCTCGTGGGAATAATTGTCAACGGATCACAATACAGTGAAACAAAAAGAAAAGACCTGTCGATCAACCAAAAGATTTTGTGTCGTGTCAAGGAATTATTAGGTGTCTGACAAGATGCAGCTGAAGTAACTTAAATGTTAAACTATAATAATGATTTCATCTGTAGATGCTCCGTATTATTGGTTGAGTGAACTATGTTTACTTTTCCAGGTTAAAAAAAATGAGAATATAGGATAGAATATTGTAGCCCTCATACAACTATTTACTTATTTTACTAGAAATAAGAATTAAATTAATTTCACACATTTATATATGGGTTGAAGCCCTAGCATTAAATGTGACTGGGTTTGCTAGTAAGGGTTGAAGAAGATAATTACGGTTAAATGAGGTAAAAAATGTGGGTTCTAATGATACAAAACCAGTATCTTTATAAGTGAAATAAAATATGCCAAAGATGTGCATGCACAGAAGGAAAAAAGTCCACGTGATGACTAAGAGATGAGACCTTCTGCTACAGCAAGAAATTGTGGGGGGATCCCAGACAGAGCACTTGAACACAGAGTTAGGAGGAGAAAGCATCTGTAATATTGCCGGTGGCACGAGTGACTCCTGTCAGTCTCAGAGCTCCAAATAGAAGCTCGTGTTTCTTTATATACCTCTTTTTACATCTGTGGGGCTTACTTTCATTGGTGTTTCCCTGGGAATATAATGAGCAGGATTTACCCAAGCAGAGTAGCTGGAGGGAAGAGCAATGACTTCTGGCAGGATTTTCCGAGTCCATTAGGCTTCTTTGGTGATGGAACACAGAAGATGTCATGGTTGCTCAAGCACCTATGCCCCACAGAGCATAGTTACCTAGTTAACCCATCACTGCCTAATAACACAGTTCACCATAGTTGCCTATGGAGTGGTGGTCTCTCACTGAAAGCAAAGGGAAGAGAGACAGGAGAAATCAAACTTGAGCCATCTTGTTCATGAACTTCTAGCCTCTAGAACTGCGAGAAAATATGTCAGGGGCCCCCGGCTAGCCAGTGTGTGGTATTGTGTTACAGCAATTCTAGAAATCTGCTCTACTTTAGTTCTCATTTCAAATGTAGCTCTGTTTGTGATTCAGTAGTCTATGAGTTTGATATTGAGCACTAACTAAAATTTCCTTCAGTAATATCAATCTGAAGATGATGGGTTACAAATTTATGAAATATGTTGAAATATGTTAAATAGAGGAATATTACTTTTAATACACATTTTATGTTTTTCTTTTATCAACCAAAAACTTTCCATAATATAAGTAAAGAATAGCTTATGAAGTTAACATTGTTTTTGTCATGTTAAAAAGTAAATGCTAATAAGAGTTCACAAAAAAGTAGTAAGACTACGCTGAATAATATATGAAAGGAGAGCAAATAGTCATAATAATTAAAACATCTGAACAATGATCTCTTTTCATATTATTGACATATTTTTATTCATAGAATTAAATATTCATTTAAAAATGAACATGTAAACTATATGTAACTTTTTTTTCTTTTTTCTTTTTCTTTTGGAGACAGGGTCTCGCTTTGTAGTTCAGGCTGGCCCTGAGCTCACTATGTAGCCCAGGCAAGCCTGGAACTCAGCAATACTCCTGCCTCTGCCTTTCAAGTGCTGGGATTACAGGCGTGAGCCACCATGCCTGGCACTGTGGTGTGTGGCATTGATTGCTGGTGGGCGTGAGTCACCATGCCCAGCATTGTATGTGGTCACTGGAATCAAACTCAGTACCTTGTGCTTGTGAGGCAGGCGCTGGAACCACTGAGCTAAATCTCTGGCCCTATATGTAACTTTTTTTAAAAGGTGAAAACAATTGTAGGAATAAAAGAATGTCCTTTAGAATTCAACAGTAGTTAATTACAATGGCAAGTGGTTTTGTACACTGCTCTATATTCCCTCTGGAAATTGATCTGGGTACAAAGTCCAATAATTTGTCTTTGCAAAAGTTTGGAGATAGTTCTGACCCTCCTGTGTAAAAGAAGGCCTCTCCTTTTCTGTGCCCTCTCGTTTCTTTGTGGATAGGCTGGGTGCCATTTACTTTTGATAGGATCATACTTTTATCAATGACTCTAGTTCCCCAAATTATTTTCTTAGGCTAACCAGCCTCATTTAGTATTGCAGTATTAGTAACATACAATATGTTACCTCTTCAGAATCCTATGGTAGATAACTGAATTAGGAAATAAGGACTCAGCAATATTTGTCAAACCAATATGCACCTGAAAAACCAGAGTCTGCTCTGTACTGTACATTCAGATTCAGAATGTCTGAGTGGGATGTTAGCTTTTACATTTTAAACAAGCATCCTGGATATCCTCAATGCTACTAATCAGTGGATTGTGTTCAACATAACAAAAGGTTAAGGAAAACAGTTATAACACTGGAAAGATGGAGAAAGAGACACAGCACAGCACACTTGCAGCAAGCTTAGGCAGGTAACAGTAGTTTGATTCCATGAAATATTTATTTCTAGACATATACAGGAAGCTGTTACTTTCCACGTGAGCAATAACTAATCAAAGCTAACAGTTGTGGTCCTTGCAGTTCTTTAGTGAACAAATATGTAATGCTCATCGTGTGCATGGCAATATTCTAGCTGACACTAACATAAGCCTCCTAATTGTGCTAGGTGGCATTTTAAACTATTTTTATTCTTCCTCTTTTAGGTTAAGTAACTGAAAAATATTCTAGAGATATGTTAGTCAGCTTTCCCGTTTGTGGGCCTGAATCTCTGACATCTGCAATTTAAAGGTAGACAGGTTTATTAGAGCTCACTTTGTGAGAGCATTCAGTCCATAGTTGGATAGTTCCATGGCAGAAACATGGAGCTAAAGATAAACTAAAGTTGTAGATAGGGTAAAGTTAATGATGGGTGATGCTCACCAGGGCAGATGGGTGTGGTGGAGCAACACTGCTTAATTCATGGAACCTGGGAAGCAGAACACAAGAGAATGTCAAGCAGAGTGTCACATGCCTGTAATCATAGCTCTTGGGAGGCTGAGGCAAAAGGACTTCCACACATTCAAAGCCAGCTTGGGTTACATAGAGAGCGCAAGGTCAGTCTTCACTGCATAGCCAGATGCTGTCTCCAAAATGCAAAACAAAACAAAGCAAAACAAAACAAAAGCACAATTACAGTGACTGGGCCCTTCCTCCTAACTACACATTCAGGTATGAACATAGTGAAAGAATCTACTGTTAAGTACGGCATCCCCCAGACTCAATCACCTGTTGGGAATCTCTTAACCAGTATAACAAGATTAATTGACACAAGTTCTCATATTGTCAGTGTGGCACCTAATCACATCTCCTTAAACTATACTTAATTTCCAATAAACAACAACAACAAGGGCCAGAGATTTAGCTCAATGGTTCTGCCAACTGCCTAGCAAGTGCAAGATCCCTACTTCAATTGGTAACCACATAAAATAATACTGGGCATGGTGATTCACATCCACCAGCAATCAGTATCATATACCACAGTGCTGCATGTGGTGGCTCAAATCTGTAATCTCAGCACTCGGGAGGCAGAGGCAGGAGAATTGCTACTTAGTGATCTCAGGACCAGCCTGAACTACAAAGCAAGACCCCGCCTCAAATAAATAAATAAATAAATAAATAAATACATACATACATACATACATACATACAAACATATATACATACATACGAAAGTAAGTAAATAAATACATAATAAAAAATTCCACTTAATGTGATACAAGTACCCTGCGTACAACTGTAACATAGTTATATCTTCCTTAGAGTTTCAGCAGTCCTAGCATAGCTCAAAAAATCCAAGTCTAATTCTTCTCTAAAAAAAGATTCTTCTTAAAAAAAGATTCTTCTTAAAAAAAGATTCTTTGCTGTGAATTTCTACAACAAGTTACATAATCTGAAAATACAGTTGCATTGGGTATACATTTCAATTTCAAAAAGGAGGAGTAGGGCAACAGGCAACAACTGGACCAAAGCAAGGTGAAATGGCAGCAAGGAAATCTTTAAATCTTGTATATGGGCACATGATGATGATATATGAGTCAGAAAGAACTTGTGAAATTCCATTAACCAGATTTTCTGGTTCAGACCACATGTCCTCTTTCTTGGGCTGAATTCCCCACCAGGTAACCCATATTTCTGGCACCTTCAAATTTCTAGGTTCTCAGAGGAAGCCTCTATAACCCCTGAGCTTTAGTAGTCTGTGTTCCTGAATAAACAGCATCATTTGGGGCTGTTCCCAGATCAAACAGTAGCCAGGCTCCTTTGTATCATTGCTATGGTGGCTTTGGATGGCCTCAGTGGCTGAATACAGGGAAATGAATCAAAAGAACTAATCCACTAGATGGCCCTTCATGAGAAGAGTGCTCAGGAGCATACTTCTTAAGGAAAGGTTTATTTACTGATTTTGCATTTTTGAGCTAGTATAGGGTGGGGCCTTGCAGATTCCTGAGATGACCTCAAAGCATCTTCTTATCCAATTCCAAAATGTATTGGACCCTTGACTTCCAAACTCAACTGGTTCCCAAGGTTTTTGAGTTGTAAATCAGGTTGACTGTAAGTCAATATAGCTGAAATCTGGATGTTTACCAGGGTACCTACTGTACTTAACAAGAGGAAGATGAATCTATTAACCTACTTAATTCAAGTTTTTTTTATGTGTCAAGCCAGTTGTAACTTGATTGTCAAATGCATTACAAATCTTCTTTTTAAAAAAAAAATTTGTACTGGATTCAAATGTGGGCCTTTGTGCTTCCAAGGGAGGTGCGGTATCACTTGAGCTAAATCTCTTCCCTGCAAATATTTTTCTTTAATTGAATTTTTTATTGGTGCATTTTATATATAGCTCAAATTCATAATCAACACTGATGAATTTCTACCAGGATATGACGTGAGTTAATTCTCATTTTTACCCATATCCCTACCCACCCCATAATCCCCACCCCCTATATACATGTGCTTTCTTTTTCTTTTTAAACCATATTTATTCTTTCCCCTCAATACTTTCTCCTACTACATTCCTTCGAATTTTCCTATTTCACAAAATCTATCATATATCCCAGAATGTATTTACCTCTAAACATTCTCATACCAGAGAAAAGATATCATATTTACATATCTGAGACCTATTTATTTCACTTATTAATATGTCCTCACCTTTTGCCATTTATCATTCTTTATGGGAGAGTAATACTCCATTTTATTAAAAAGCCACATCTTCTTTAGCCAGTCTCCAGTTGATGGGTATCTGGGTTGTTTCCAAGATTGGACTGTCCCAAACTGAGCAGCTAAGAACATTGGTACACATATGTCTTTACAATATGATTTTTTTAATCCTTTCAAATATATTCCTAACAGGTGAATAGCAGGCTCAAATGGGACCTCTAATCCTAATTTTCTAAGGAATCTCCACACTGACCTCCATAATTGTTACACAAGTCTACAATCCCACCAACAGTGGAAAATGGTTCCTTTATCCCGTCAGACTTGCCAGCATTTATTGCTAGTTAATTTTCTAATAATACCCATTCTTTGTAGAGTTAGATAATAATATCTCAGTATTGTTTTTATCTGCATCTCTTGAATGACCAGTGATGTTGAGCATTTCTTAGTATGTTTCTTGTCACCTTTTAGTTCTTCCTCAAAGAAGAGTCTGTTCATTTCCAATGCCCATTTTGGAATTGGTTCTTTAAACTTGGGGGGACTTATTTAAGTTCTTTATATATTCTAGATAGTAGCACTTTGTCTGAGAAACAACCAGTAGGCATTTTTTCCCATGTTGTTGCTTGTCTTTTAGCTGTGCCAGTGGTTTATTTTGCTGTGAAGAAGTCTTTTAATAAAATGAGATCTCAGTTGTTGATTTTTTTGCTAATTCTCATCCAATAGAGCTTTTGTCTATAAAGATTCTCCCTAAGCCAGTGTCTCCAAGAGTTTTACCTAACCTGTTTTGCAGCAGGTTTATGGTTTCTGTTTTAATGTTTGAATCTCTAATCCATTGTGATTTTAGTTTAGTACACAGTGAAAGAGATAGGTCTAGCTTGAGTTTTTGGCAGGTTAAAGTCCAGTTTTTCCAGTACCATTTGTTAAAGAGCTGTCTTTCCTGTACTGAGGATGTTTGGCTCCTTTGTCAAAGATAAGGTGGCTTAGTGCAGCTGGAGTTGTTTCTGGATCTTCTAATCTATTCCACTGGGTCTTGAGTCTTTTACTTTGTCAGTACCATGCAGTTTTTATCACAGTGTCTTTATAGTATATTTTTAAATTGGGGATTGTAGTACCCACTGCTGTGTCCTGGTTCCTTAGAATTGCTTTTGCTGTTCTAGGTCTCTGGTGGTTCCAGATAAATTTTTGGATTATTTTCTCTAGCTCTGTGAAGTATGGTGCTGGGATTTGAATCTGTATAGTAGTTGTGGGAGTATAGCCATTTTGACAATGTTGGTTCTCCCTACCCAGGAACAAAGGATGTCTTTCCTCTTTCTGATACCTTCTTCTATCTCCTTTTTCAGAGTCCTGTAGTTTTCAGAGTAGAGGTCTTTCATTTCCTTTATTGGATTGATTCCTAGATATTTCATTTTTTCTTGGTGCTATTGTGAAAGGGATTGTCTTGCAGTGAGTCCATGGTTTTTGTATACAAAGGCTGTGGATTTTTGAGCATTGATGTTATATCCAGCTACACTACTAAATTTGGTGATTAAGTCTAGCAGTCTATTGGTTGAGTTTTTAGGATCTTCTATATAGAGAATCATATCATTGGCAAAAAATGACAGTTAAACTTCTTCCTTACCTATCTTTATTGCTTTTATTTCTTTGTCTTGCCTAATTGCTGTGGCTAATGTTTCTGCACTATATTGAACAAGAGTGGTGACAGCAGGCATCCTTGTCCCATTCCTGATCTTAATGTAAAAGGTTTCAGTTTTTGCCCATTGAGGATGATGCTGGCTGTTGGTTTCTCATAAATAGCTTGTATTAGTTTGAGATAAAGTCCATCTATTCTGATTTTCTGTAGGGTTTTCATCACGAATGATGTTGGATTTTGTCAAACACTTTTTCTGCATCTATTAAGATAACCATATGTTTTTTGTCCTTGAGTCTGTTAATATAGTGTATTACATTTATTGATTTACATTTGTTAAACAAGCCTTCCATCCCTGGGATAAATCAAACTTGATCAGTGTGTATGATTGTCTTGATAACTCTCTGTATTCTGTTTGCCAATATTTTATTGATGATTTTGACATCAGTGTTCATTAGAGAGATTGGCCTGTAGTGTTCTTTTTTTGGTTGGGTCTTTCTCTGCTTTGGAATCAAGGTAATGGTTGCTTCAAAGAATGAATTTGAGAGTACTGCTTTCCATTCAATCTCATGAAAGAGTTTGAGAAGTACTGACATTAACATATCTTTAAAAGTTTCGTAGAATTCAGCAGAGAAGCCATCAGGACGAGGGCTTTTCTTTGTTGTAGGTCTTTTATTACATTTTCAATTTCACAGATTGATATCAGGTTGTTCAACATTTTATATCCTCTTTGTTCACCTTTGGAAGTTCATATGTGTCTAGGAATCTATCCATTTAATGTAGATTTTCCATCTTTTTTTAAGCACAAATTTTCAAAATGTTTTTATTATCCTTTGGACTTCCACTGGATCTGTGGTGATTTCCGCATTTTCATTCCTAATAGCATGGATTTGAGACTTTCTCTTCCTTTGTTTTATACATTTGGCTAAGGGTCTGTCAATTTTATTTATCCTTTCAAAGAACCAACTTTTTAATTCATAGATTCTTTGTATCATTTCTTTGTCTCTATTGCATTAATTTCTGCTCTGATCCTTATAATTTCCTCCTTAGTACGAGCTTTGGTTTTATCTTGCTCCTCTTTTTCTAGTAGCTTGGTGTTCAGCATTAGATTGTTTATTTAAGTTTGCTCAATTTTCTGGGTGTAGACATTCACTGCTATGAATTTCCCTCATAGAAGTGCTTTCATTGTGTCCCATAAATTCCTGTATGTTGTATGGAGGTTATCATTTAATTATAGAAACTATTTAATTTCTTCTGTGGCCTATTGTTTTGTGAACAGAGTGTTGTTCAATTTTCATGTGTTTGTGAGGATTTTGGAATTTCTTTTGCTATTGAGCTCCAGTTTCATGCCACTATGTTCTGACAGAATGCAGGGAATAACTTCTTTTGCATTTACGTAAAACTGTTTTATGAACTAGGATGCGACCTATTTTGGAAAATGATCCATGAGTTGCTGAGAGGAACGTATATTCTGACTTTGTGGGGTGAAACACTCTGTAGGCATCTATTAAGTCCATTTGTTCAAAAGTTTGGTTTAGCTTAAGTATGTCCTTATTGAATTTTTGTCCAGTCGATCTGTCAATTTGTGACAGTGGAGTATTGAAGTCCTTTACTACTATTGTATTAGTGGTTATCTGGCTTTTCATGTCCACTAATGTTTTTTTATATAGTTGGGTGCATTAGAGTTTAGAGCATAAATATTTATGATTGTTATTTCTTTCTCCGGGATTATTCCCTGTATGAGAATGTAATGACCTTCTTTGTCTCTCTTAATCAGTTTTGCTTTGTTAGCTATTTTATCTGCAAACAAGATAGTGACTCCTGCTCTTTTGCAGTTTCCTATGGCATGGAGAATTGTTTTCCATTCCTTTATTTTGAGTTTACGGGTTTCCTCCTGAATTAGGTGTGTTTCCTGTATGCAGCTTATTGTAGGATCTTGCTTCTTGATCTACTCTTCCATTCTTTGTCTTTTACTTGGCACATTGAATCCACTGATATTAATGCTTATAATTGATATGGACAGATAGCTGCCATGTTTACCTATTCATAGCTCTTTTATTCTTTATTTTTTCCTTTTTCCATTCAGTTTTTTGTTTAGCCCAATGAATTCACTCTGTTGATTATGTGTTTATAGTTTTCTTTTTCTTTTTCCAAGATATTCTTTAGAATATTTTGAAGTTCAGGTTTTGTATTTGTGAAGTTTTTCAGGTGTTCTTTGTCATGGAAGTATCTCACTTCCCTGTCAATTCTGAAAGACAGTTTTGCAGGATAAGACAGTCTAAGTTGGAGTTTGTTTTTCTGCAGGGCTTGAAACACTTCCCTCCAGGCTCTCTTTGCATTGAGTGTTTGTGCTGAAAAGTCTACTGTGATCCTGATGGGCTTCCCTTTGTAGGTGATTTATTTTTCCTTTGTCTAACTGCTTTCAGTATTTCATTCTTTTGTTGTGCATTTGGATCCTTGCTAATTATATGTCCTGTTGTAGATATTTTTATGGCTCAGACTTTTGAAATGCAATGGTCCTCAATTATCTGGATGTACAATTATTTTCCTTCTCCTGTGAAGTTTTCTGACATTATATCTGTCAACATATTTTTTTTTTACTTCTTTTGCACTGTCTCCTGCTTCCTCAGGGACTCCAGGCTGTCCTATGTTATTCTTTTTTTGAATCATCTGGAAGCTGGTGGATTGATTACTCATGTTCCCTTGCCATTTTCCATAGATTATGTCGTTCCTGTTCATTGGCTGCCATCTTGTCCTCTAGGTCTGAAATCAGTTCTCAGATTCATTCATCCTACTTCACAATCTTTTGTTCTCCTTTTCAACACCTGAAATTCTGGTTTAAGCTGTTTAAAAGGTTCCATTGCTTTTGCTATCTTAGGTTCTATCATTTCTCTGACTGTGGACCAGTATCTCTATTTTCATCTCAGAGATAAGATCTTATTTCCATTTTACTAGATCTGCTTTTGTTAACATCTCAAAGAGTCTTGGTGTTTGAGTTTCAGTTTGCTCTATTTCCGTTTTCCCTGTGGTGGTGATCTTTGTGTCTGGCTCTTTGAATTTTTTTCTTATTTCTATTCCTTTGTCATTGCTAATACTATATGTTTAAATCCTTGCCTGGTGTCTAAGCACTGTTTGCTGCAAGTCTCTTTCCTCCTATTATTTGTAACCCTTAGGAAGTGGCTGCTTCCTGTGTTGTCCTCCTTGAAAATGTAATGACCCTTTTGAGTTCTCAGTTCTGGCACACCATGGGAGGTATTTGAACAGAATAATCACATTATCTTTGTTGCCATAATACAATGAGTACCAACAACAGTATTGAACATTGTAAAGGAAATGAAAAGGTTTGATAATTTCTATTCTGAAAACTTTGAATTCATGGGTTACCTCTATGACCGTATGCCAAAATTTAGAATTATTCAGCAATGTGTTTACAACAGACAGTCTCTTAAATGTACCAGCAGTACCCTTTGGGAATAAAGGCTCACTGAGGGGTTGGGTATGTAGGAAGACATAAGGAGAATGAAAACTTAGAAATAGGGTTAGCAGATTTATAAAGATCACATAGACCTTGAGAACTTCATAGATGTCAGAGAATAATAGAAGTCAAAGGGACATATATAAGACAGTGTGACTGAGAACCTGAGGTCCACTGGAGACTTTGTACACCTTCTTATAATAATAGGGAAAGAAGAGAAGAAGAAGCCTTTTACTTCTGGGTATTGATTCTGACTAGAAGACAGGAGACGGTGTGGGAACAAGAGGAGAACAGCGAGACCTAGCTGTAGGAGGCAAGCCAAAAACTATTTTCCCTCTTCTGTAAAGATGAAAGCAATTAAGAGGACAGAAATCTAGGAAGTTGGCAGATTGAGTACAGCAAAGTAGAAAAATGAGAAGAAAAGAAAAAGTTATGTCAGAGTGAAGAAAGAGTAACAGCATCAAAATCAGCAATAACAATATACCAAGTTAAGCATGTTAGTCACACGGAGACATCCATCATCCCTCATCTAATTTCTGAGTATAATGCTTGAGTTGAGCTTGATGAGCCCCTACATGTTTAAACTCTGCAAGAATCCAGGCTCTTGTGGGTGGATCTGGCTCCACCAACTCATCAGTGGCTGTAGTCAACAGGATTAGATATGGTGGACTGGGCAGAGGAACTAATTGAAGGCCTCTGTACATGTTCCAGTATTAGAGTTGTACTCATTTAGTGTCCACAGAGTACCAGACAGTGTCTTTGGAGGTTCTTCTCCATGTAACAGTAATATCCAGTTCAGCCTAAGAAGAAATGAAGATTCCAAGACCTTCTGGTCTCAACCTCATCTTAGAAGAGTTGCAGGTCCAATCGCTGGTCAATGGTATCCAGCTCCCTTTTTTCTGACTCGCTGCATTACTTCTACCATGTTTTACTTATTCAGTCTGGATTCACTGGCCTCTGGGTTGGTTTGTGTAGAAGCAGGCAAGCTGCAGCCCTGGATGCCAGTAATGGAACAGGCCTCCTTTGTTGTCTAGGTTCCCTGTGAGCTTCCCTGTGTGCTCCTTGCCTGATCTGTGTCTGCACAGCTTTGGCATGGTATGGGGACCAGCAGAAAGTCTGCAGCCCTGGGCCTCTGCAAACCTTTTTAATGTATTAATTTCTTTAGCAGCCTTGCTTCCTTTGATCCCAAATTTGCATGTGCTTTTTTTCTAATCAAAATTTGTTTTTAAGTTTTCTTCTCTGCTTTTTGTCTCTGATGTTCACTATAAATCTAGCTAAAGACACCCATATTATCTATGACACTGCCTGAACATTGAGCTACCTTGAAAGCAGTATGCCCCAGATCAATTGGTATGTCACTCTGAAATTCAACCTCACAGGAAAATTCAGGGCCCACACAAAAACTAGACATTCTTGACAGAATGAAATCCACATAGCCTCTAGTCCAATTCCTAATAGAATCTTCACATTACAGGTAGAAAAGTAGATAGAAATTAAGAGGCAATCAGAGAAGTATTAGGCCCTTGAGGAAGTCAGTCCAAAACATGTGATGCATTAAGTTTATGATGGAAGTGAATCTGAAAAGAGCCAGGCATAGAAGCCTGTTTAGAGGGAAACAACAACAAAGATTAGAATGGAACTGGCATCACTCTGGCTAACCAGGACATTTGGATCCGTACTCCAATCCAGTTCAAGTAATTCCTTTGTTCTTTCTGTGACTCAATGTTATAGATACGTTAAAGTTATAAACTTGCTACATGCCTTGCTTCCTTACTGGATCAATATTAACTGGGCGACTCTCCTTGAAATCTTATAAGCTGTCGTTTGACCCACAGTGTACTCACATTGTGATTTTGCTGTATAAAATACTCCTGACAAGGAGCCTCAGTGGCAACCCATTTGGAACCCCTTCTGAAAACTCAGGAAATGCTTTTACTATTTCCAATAAAACTTTCCTAACCTCCTTCTTTGGTTCATGACTTTTCATTCTTTGTGTCAGACCATGGATTTGGCACATGTGACATCTAACAGATCAGGAGTTCTTTTTGTTCACAATGTACATTCTTTTGAACTTTAACCCTAACTGAAACATCTTGAGTCTGGATTTTGTTGGCTTTTACTGGCTTATTCCTATCAGCATTCTGATCTTTTGAGTTCTGATGAGAAGCATTCATCAAGTTTCTCTTACAGTATAGGGCTTCTCTAAGGAACATGCACAAAACTTTGCAAACTCTTCTTATAAACCATTTCCAAATACTTTGAAACACATAGTCAAGTATAATCATAACAATGATTCTGCTTCATTGGCACTAATATTTTGTACTCTTAACTTTCCCATTGCTGGGGCAATGTACTCAACACACACAGTTTAAAGGGCCAGAAGTTTACTTTGGATCACGATTTCACAAGTTTCAGCTATGACTAGCCACTTAGGTTCATATGCACAGGTTTGTTTGCTTGCCACTGGGTAAATTAAAGGAGGCCACATGTTTTAAGTTAAACAAATAAACAAAAAGAAAAGTATGATTTTTATTTAAAGCTAGCTCTGAAGAGATGGAGGGGTCTGTGTACTTCAAATTACCATCTCACCATGTACAAGTGTGTGAGAGTTTATAGTAATGAGCAGAGAAGAAGGGCAGTGTGAGTAATATAGATCTCTGCACCTGTGTTATCACTTCCAGCCATCTTACTTGATTGTCCTCTTTTTGGTCAGAAGGAAAACAGACTCTGGCCTCCTATAACCAGCATCTGCATATTTTACACTTCTTCTGGGAAGAGGAGAGGAGGAACTATTGAATATGAGCCCAGCAGAAGGACATTTGAAGAAGTGCTTATTGCTAAAAGAAAGAATAATTTTTAAAGTTCTACTTTGTCGTATCTATTACAAATCCATGTTTTACACAAATATCATAACAAAACAAAGCTGCTCACTTCAGGACAGACAGAAAGCAGAGTAAAGGGAAAGAGTGCCATGGACAGATAGACTCTCCGAGGCACACCTCCAGCTACCTAGCCTCCAGCTGGCTCTATCATCCACTAGCACATTCAGCTGTGAATGGCAAGGATTAATGCATGAAAGAGAATTGCACTACCCTGATCTAAGCATCTCTCCAGGAGTTTTTTTTTAATCCCAGTTGATTGGACAATTAAAATTAATTGGCATATTAGCAGCAAGAATTGAGAAAACTTGTCCTTAGGGTCATCAAGCGTACTTCTGGACAAATGCTCAGAGTGTAGAAGCATTCTTTCTGTAGGCATCCTAAATTCATGCATGAGCCTTCATAACAAAGAAAAGATCTTTACCCTTGGAAAACATATACATTTATTATATGTCTTGTGTGACAGAGGAACATTCATAAGAAAACAAAGACGTAAAAAGTTGATAAAATACATATGGATGTAAATGTGCTGTTTACGGAATCTGATCAAAGTACAGACCTGGACTTTTTTTTTTTTTCCTTCATTTGCCTTAAGTTCACTTTCATATTTCATTACGAAGATGTATTTTAAATGCTAGTTTGATGAAAACTTGCATCACTATCTATGAACCGTCAAACAGGTGTGATCTACTAGTAACAAAATGGGGACGTTAGTAGGTCTGTTTCTTTTTTTTTTTTTTTTTTTTTTTGCTTTTTTGGAGACAGGGTCTCGCTTTGTAGTTCAGGCTGGCCCTGAGCTCACTATGGTGCCCAGGCAAGCCGCCGCGAACTCAGCAATCCTCCTGTCTCTGCCTCCCGAGTGCTGGGATGACAGGCGTGAGCCACCACGCCCAGCATTATATGTGGTCACCACGGATTGAACGCAGGTCCTTGCGCTTGCAAGGCAGGCGCCGGAACCACTGAGCTAAGTAGGTCTGTTTCTTCAGGTCCTTCCCCACGTCCTTGTTTCTCTGGAATAAGGATGTTTCTTTCTTTCCAGTGTAGGAACACATGTCTGGGGATCTGACATTCTGCTTCAGAGAGAGGTCAAAAATATTTCCTAGGTTTGCGATGTGCTCAGAGTAAAAGACTGTGGGAAAGGTGAAGAGGTGAGTGAGTGGCTTTGCAGTTTTCCCAAATTTCTTCCCTAAAATACAAATACAAGGCATGTGTGCTGAATATCATCAACAACTACATGAATCCTTAATGATCCACACTGGCCTACTTAGTCTGCCTGAGGAACTGAAGTCCATTCCTTTTCAATTGTGATGTGGAGATTCTTAATACATAGTTGGTATGTTTGGCTACCAAGACAAGACAGAATTTTTAAGAGTGAGTGAGTGTGTGTGTGTGTGTGTGTGTGTGTGCGTGTGTGTGTAAATCAGAAGCAGGGATGGAGCTGGATATTAGTGGGATTAATTCATGAAAATCTAGGAGAAAATAGGCAAAAATTAGGCAAGGGTTAAATTTTCACAATTTATGTAAAATAGCATCTCATCAAAATTTTATAACTCTCTTACAGAGTTGGAGGGGTTTTGTCACTAGCCTTGGGTTGCAAAATAAGCCAAGGTCAAAATTAGAGGCACCCTCCGGTGTCTCAGTGTTAGATCTAGCTTCTTTTAAATCTTTTCTCAGCTCCTCACAATAATCATTATAATAGCCAACCCTACAGACCCCTGCTGTTAAGATTTTTCCATTTAAAATTACCATAATAACCATAACAAAAGAGTATGTATTTAAAAATATTCAAATGCACTTCAGAGCCCCAACTCCATTAATGATGATTCTCACACTCAGGTAGTGGTTTGTGGAAAATATTTTTGAGGTGGTGATAGTCAGACTTTAAAGCGAATTTCAAGCTCACACAGCAGTCTTATGTGTAGCACGATGAATTGCTGGGGGCGATGGTTTCTCACAGAGCCAAAGGAAGGCAGAAAACTTGCATTCCTCTTGGATGTATGTGTTTATAGGCGGCGAACTTCTCAAGTCATTCACTAACAGTCCCATGAAAGTTTTATAATGAAAGTTGAAAGTGAATTTAAGACAAAGAAAAAAAAAAAAACAAAGTCTAGGTCTGTACTTTGATCAGACTCCCAGATTCCATGAACAGCGCATTTACATCCATGTGCATTTTAAGATTCCCATTTCTGTTGGTTATAGGCTAGCTTTTGCCACATTTTGATCTCCTTTTGTGGGAAATTTTATGTGCCCAAATGTTAAATAGCTGTAGGTCTTGTTTCCAAGCCTGCTGAGTCAGCTTATTTCAGGACAAGGCTCTCCTGCTTTGATTGGCAGTCACAGGAGACGGGAATGAGCAAGGGTAAGGGGATGTTTTGGGTCAGTGCTGCAGACTGTGAAGGCTGGTATGGTTACGAATTATGAATTCCAATGCTGAATTATAGGGGGTTTTGTGTTTTATGGACATTTTGATGAGTTGCTTTTGCAGTGCTATCTCCTTACTGAAACACTTTAATACTTTACCCTTTGTCAACACTTAAAAAATATTACCTTTGTCTGTGTGTTAAGAGATAAGGAAGTGGAAAATGTTTATAGGGTCAATTTCATGATTTCCTAGAGAGAAACTAAGAAGGTTTAGGAAAGAGATGACTGATCTCAAGATTTGAAGGATTAAGACCAGTCCCAGGGAAAGGTTTATTGGGCATTAGAAAGTGCTTATTTGTAGGAAGTTCATAGAAAGTATATATCCCAAGAATTCCATGTGATTATATTATTTTGATTGAGTTAAGCCCCTTAAAATATTAGATCCCTAGAACTTAACATTATTTCAAAGACTCATAAATCAAATTATCTCCTTGAATACTAGATTGTTAAACAAAAATGGAAGGGAGGTCCGTAGTAAGCCTGTTTGCAAAGAATCATTGGATTGCTTATCAACCTAAATTATATGAAAATTTTGCATCAAAGAATACTTCGAATGAAACATTCATTAGTTTGATTAGCAAATTTACAAAAATAGATTACATTATTTTCTGCTATGAGCAAAATCAGCTTCAAAGTCTCTGTGGTGATAAGGAAAAATTCTGAAATACCAAACTTAATTACAAAAGGCCCACGGACAGAAGGGACAGAGGTGGAGCAGACAGAGGTGGACAAAAGCTTCAGGCCAAAAAGAAGAAAAAGAGAAAAAAAGATCATTTTACATTACTAAATGCATACTAGCCTCAAATCTGATAAAAATCCCCCAGGTCCCAGGAGGGTTGCTGTGGCCCCAGCCAATGTGGGGGTTATGGTTCTTCTTGTAATCAATGACTGTCCCAAAGCCCTTCCCATATGTGCAATCCAGCCCCTCCAGTCAGTAGCCAGTGTTGATTCAGTGTTAGTAATATCTACTTTCTTTTTTTCAAATTTGCATTATAAATTACTGTTGTCCTCATAGGGGATAGGAAAGCATTTTTTTTTTCCTACTGTTATCTAACCCTGTGGCTGGTGGTTAAGGGTACTTGTCCAAACACCACTTATTTTTCTGGCTTGTACTTGCCATGTTTCAATACATTCTTTCATTCCAGAAATCTATTTCAAGAGTTTTGACTTAGTGTGGCTTTTAGCACCAAACATTTATTCCTAAATTGCATGAGTTATCTGTCAGCTATGATCCCGTTGTCAGAGGTTGCCTGGCTCCCACTGTCTGTGGCTGTAGGTGGCTTTTAGTCCTGTCCACACCTGCAGGTGGCAAGTAAAAGAACATTTTCTCATAGCACAGTCTTTCTTTTAGAGGGCAGAAGCTCAAATTGGCAAAGCCAAACCACAGAAGCACTGTACAACTTCTGCTGAAAATCAGTACGGATTCCTTCCTAATTCATTCAGTTCTAATTCACTGACCAGATTACATGGTGAAGCCCAAAGCCAGCGAGAAGAAAAGCATATTCTGATTCTAGGCACTTTTGACAAAGTCAAGGATAGAACAAATGTTTCTGAATAAATAATACTACCTACCGCAATGACCATAAACTACAAAATGAGAAGAAATAAACCTTCCAAAACACTAGGAAGGAAATATGAAGTGAGCAATGTGTGTTCCATGGCTATCTTTTTGGTTTTATAAATTCTGAGTAAGACCTGCTCTTCGTAGATGGTGCTGGATTGATGGGAAAATCCGCAGTGGAGACTTTGGCAGCAAATGATTACATACCTTTTGCCTTTATCTATGAGAACTTGTGAAAAGGAATTATTTAGATCAATAAGTATGGTTATTTGCAAATCACTTAGTAAGACCCAGGCCTCTTCAGGAAAAACTTCGTAAAGCTCTCTGTGGATGTTCTTCCCCCATGGGGCTCTGCTTAAGAAAGCTTTAACTGGAAGCTGCTCATCTACATTCTAATGCACAGAATTAGCCGTTACTGGACAGCAATTCAATTTTTTCTTTGATCAGACTGAAAATTTCTTCTGAATCGGTATTTCTCAACATTTAGCCACACTAATTCTGCCACTACAAATAAATTGTACCAGGGAAGGATTACAGCTTAATTTAGTCTTGATAGCATTTTAAAGCATATTGCCTGTCCTTAAATTCCAAGTGGCTGAACGTACTTTGTTTACCAGCATCAAGCAGAATTCTAGATCTAAAGCACCATTCAGAATCATGTTGCTATTCCAATGAGTAATGTATGTAAGTGACTGGATTAGGCATTTAAAATTCAAAATCTGCCAGTGAAAAACACTGGATTTAGGATTAGATGTGTCCTCAGAAAGCAAAGGGAGATTAAAAATAAGTTTAAAAAATTTCTAATTAGAGAACTAATAGAAACATGGGTTTACAGAGTAGGGTACCTAGGGGCAGAGCATAGCTAGTACTACACTGAGTTGGCCTATACCATTGCTTTCTACAACCAAACTCTCAATGTATTTTAGATAAACCATAGCAAAAAAAAATTGTTTTCATAGCATTAGTCACACTAGAGAAGGACATGATACACACTTCATCTTCTATATGCTCATAGCCAAATCAGATTAATTTAAATATGTGTTAAGAACATGTTCTAATGAAAAACAAAACAAAACAAAAATATGTGTATGAGGTTCACCATTCTGAGGTTAACTGCAATTTCTCCTTCCTCTACTTTCCCTTTTATTAATCTTGGTTTTCCTTGATCAGTCTACCAACTGATTCCCGCATATGAGACTAAATTATTTGTATGCAAATTGCTTAAGCAGACTGCAGAAACACTCAATAAAGGTCTCTGAGCTATTCTTAGATAATCTGACAAGAGCAGTAATTATTTGTGAGATGTAACAAGAGTCTAGGGACAAGTAGTAGTGATAGGATGTGAAGCTATAAAAGGAGTTCCAGTCTTGTATAAAACAACCTGATATAACAATGGAATGTAAGACACACAGTTTTAAAAATCAGATACCAAATATTGGACCAAATTTAATCCTAAATTGCTTAAGTGAAATGTGAGTAGACATGGATATAAAGACTAACTGCTTAACAGCAGCATTTGGTTAGTGTGTGAATAGTGTGAAATTGGCTACATTAAAAAAAAAAAGTTAACAAAAAATGGCTTTTTCCCAGAAATCAGGGAAGAGTAAAAGTCATCTTCCTTTTCCCAGTCAAACTGACAACAGAAAGGCTAGAAAAAGTAGCACTTTAAGGCTAAAATGTAGGCCCTTTTCAGAAGGACTGTTTTGAGTAATGCAAGGGATCTCACACATGGCCGCAGATTTTGATTTTTTTCACACAAACAATGCTGTGTGTTTTCCAACACTTGCAGTATATTATAGCTCCAGCTAGTCAGCTAAAACAGTGTGTAGTGTACATCTCTGTGATTTACATCTATATCTTTTGGGCAGTGCTTATAGCTGTGAGCCTGATGGTAGATCTTACATAATTTGAATCCTTTCTTGTGAAAGCCTCAGCTTCCTTCCTCGCCTAAGGAATCTTTGTTAGCCTCCAAAAACCCCTCTCCCTTCTCTGCTCCACAAGCAAGAACAAAGCCACAGATCATGCCTTTTGTAACATACGTCTGTGCAGGTTTCTCCCTGCACACGTGTTAGGACAATGTTCTTGAGCATGTGTGAGTTATTTATCATCAAACAGATTTCACAGGACAAGGCACATCCATGGAACCTGAATATATAAAAAAGACTCCTTTCCTTTTTGCTGCTCAAAGACAGGGACGAAGAGTGCTAAGATAATGGCCGGGATCCGAGACCACTAACAGCTTCCAGCAGATGTAGCTCTTGAGGCTTTTACTAAACACTGGAAATGTGTTATGCAATCATTGCAGGCAGAGGAGTCAGATGACTGAGAGATATTCATAGACTCACGGGTCTGCTTTTAACACAACAGAATGTATAGACACGGAAGCTCCCTTAGAAGTGTGCCCACCAACTTCTTCATTAGCTGGGGCTGGCGAAGGATGGCTGGTTTGCCCAAACCCTCGAGCTGGTCCTCCGGGAAGCAGGTATTATGATGACCGTCCCAGGGTTCTCTCTCCCCCCACCGCTCTGCATTTCTGTTCAAATCAGCAGACATCTATCCTTTGATCTTTCAATTGAATAATTCTTTCAATATAGCTTTCTCTATCCTCCACTCAGATTTATTACTGTTCTATTTCTCATTCCTAATTTCTGAAATGCTCATTGTACTCGCATGAAAAAGAAAAGAAAAGAAAAGAAAGTGTTAAGTGCACTACAAGGAATGATTTGAAAAGAATATTATCAGGCAAGAAATTCTGTGCTGTGTGTGTCACACCTGCAGCGTAATAGTATTTTCCCCTGGCAGCATCCATACGATCACTTGACACAGAATTAAAAATCAGCAGCTCCGAGAGGAGAGCTGTGCGGCCCCCGCCAGGCGCTCGGCACTGGGGGCTGAGCTCGAGAGCACTCACTTCGCGCGAGCGCAAAAAGGAGCTCTGAACCTGGCCGCTCTGCTGTGTTGTGTCACTCGCTCAGACCGTGCATGACAAATCCTCAGATGCGTCTGGTGACATTTAGAGAGCACCGTGGACTCTGCCAATATGCCAGGCAATCAGAGTGTGCATGACAAATTATGAAACACACACTGTGAAAATTATGGACTCTGTCACGGTGCCAATCTGCTACTGAAAACCTACTGCTGCTAGAAGTAATGTTGGCACAAATTTGTTGCTAAATTCAGTCGTATTTGTAATTCAGTAATGGATTGATCCTAACGGTGAGGTGCTGTACCCGTTCAGGTTTCAGACCAGTTCTGTAGGGGCTAATGACCTCGCCTGCTACTGTGAGTAACCAGAGAAGGTGCCCCCCTTCTCTCCAGGCTTTGCTTTAATGGGTCTTCTTTACTTCTCCACTTCACACAGGATTTATACAGAGACCCGTAAATGTTGGCCTCCTGGAAGACGTTTCAGCTGTAGGCTAGTACAGTGTAAGAGCTGTTTCAACGTCCAATAAAACATTGAATATGTGTCATTCTAACTGCACAAAATACTCACCTCCAGATAGTTGCCTGAAGGACAAGAATAGTAGGAGACTGAGTTGTAAGAGACAGTTATGAAAAATTCCTCCAGAGAAATGGGCAGTTTAGAATCTGTTAGTGCTTGACATCAAGTACTTCGACTTAGTGCTTGACACCAAGTACATTGTTACATAAAATATTTAAAAGGATATTGGGGAAAGCTACACTATGACTACACAAATACAAAATTGCAGAACTTCAAGGAAAGGATAAATACAGTGGTTCCTATATCTGTGGGAGATAGCTTTCAAAATCCACGGATGCTCAAGGGACTTGCACAGAAAGGGGCGATGCTTGTATGTGAAGTACAGATGTCCTTCATTAACTCCAGATCCTAACTAGATTATTTTAATACCTAATATAAAATGATGTAAATATTTGTTAGGTCATTTTGTTTAAGAGACCATGATAAGAAAAACAAAAGCTTATACATGTTCAGTTTGAATACGTCTTTTTTTCCAGATATTTTCAAATTGAAATTAACTGCATCTTTAAAACTAGAACTCTCACATATAGAAGCTCATTGTATTTACTAATATATGTTCAAGATAAAATCACATAGCCTAATAGAATAATGTGTACTTCATAAAGATCCTCCTTTACTGACTTAAAGTTGGCCTCTATATCCACAGTTCTGTATCCATGGATTCAATAAACCTCAAGAGGAAACTTTGGAAAAAGATTCAACTGCTCTGAACATTTTGGATATCTTCTGTTATTATTCTCTAACCATAACAAGAATGTATTTACAGAATAGAAACACAGGATTGTATCTATCTTATATTAGGCACTGAAGTAATCTAGAGATGAATTAAATACACCAGAATGTAGGAGGATGTGGAGATACAATATATAAATATAAGATAATTTTACATAATGGCCTTGTGCACCCAAGGATTTTGGAACTAATTCTTCATAGACACCTAGAGATCACTATACATAGAAATAATATTGTGATAATGAGTCAAATATAAGTGTGAAAATTTAACTTGGCTAATAGTGCTAAGTTTATGAGAGTGTATGTGTGTATTTTAGATATGTAGTATACATTTAGAAATCTGCTTATAGACAGCTGTGACATTTTTCTGTATGTATATAAGTTTAAATTTAAATTTCAGCTTTAATTTTATTACTTTTCCTGTGTTTGAATTACTCTTTATTGATAAGGAACATTAAATCGGATATAGTCATATCATGATGTTTTGTTTTCTAAATATATTTTTAGGGCTTATCAGGTAAAACAGACTTCATACTATGTAGAGCATTTGAAGGATTTAAATCACAATCATGACATTTATTTTTATCACAAAAAAGTGAAGAGTGATTTCCAAGCAAGTCTATCCATCCATATTGTTGTAATATTAAGTAGAATTCTTGTCCGGATATTTATTCTCTCCCATCTAGATTATTAATTGTAATTAGTTGTGCTTGTTTATGGAATTTACTTTTTATTTAGAATAGTATTCATTTTGTGTAGATTATTAAACAACTCATGGCCAAAGGATGTTTTTCTTCTTTGAATTAACTTTTATGTGGTACCTTCTCCATATAAGTCATGGGACCCTAAAAGGAAAGTGAGTCTAAATTAATGTCAAAGTCCAATTCTACAAGAGATTTGGCAAAGTCTAGTAACTCCTTGGATCCTGAGGTGGCACCATATGGAAGTGGCTGATTGTGAATGATATGAAAAGAAACAGTACAAAGGGCTGGAAGAAGTCTTTCCAGGACTTTCCCTATGCGGTGCATGGTGAGGTGGACTTTTAGCTTCTGTCAGTACCAGACATCTTGAGAATGAAGCCAAAATATGCTCTCTAACCCGGTGTTCCTCTCCTTTGGTGGAAAAAGAAGTTGACAAGACTTCAAGCAGCCAGTGTAAAGTGTCAGGGCTAATGATCAAGAGTTAGCTACTCCTCTTTCCAATGCTATAGAAGAGGGATTACAAAAGCTAAACAAAGCTGCAGTAAAGCTTTAGATATAATCACATTTTTTTTATTTAGAATATGGCTGAGCAAGTTGTTGTATTTAATAATCTGCACATTAATTCTCCTAAATAGAAAATCATTGTTTGGCCAAAAGTTGAGTGCAGGAGTTTGATCTTTGCCAAATGAAAAAGTGGCAGCGATCCCTCCATCTATGTCTCTGATTATGAACCAGCAGGAGAGATCGTTAGGGCAGCGTACACTTTCTGCTTTGGGGCATATGTCACGTTCAATACTGGGAACAGATTTAAGCTTTGCCAAGGATGCCAAGAACTTCTTCCTGTGACTTCTACCACAATGCGGTGCTGGGCTTGTGCTGCTGGCAGCTTTGCAGGAAACGGTGGTGGAGAGTGACACAGATGGTGCAGAGAGTCTGACATGGCATATTATTTACCAATCAGAAAATGACTCAGTTATTTTATGCACACAATGATAAAGGACCACCTGTACCCATGTGTGCTGTCTGTTCCCGGGCAACAGCAGGCTGAGGACGTGTGTCATCGCAAAAGACAAACCATTTCACTCATTTTTATGTATTTTTAATAATTTTGATGTGAATTTAATTCTCATTCAGTGCGTGAACACTGAGGAGCATTAGTCTCTTTGTGAGGACTGTGCTAGTGTCATTTGTGTGGTTGGAATACAGTCCATCCCATTTGCTAGATTTAAGACTTGAAAGAACCAAAATGTTACCTTGCAAGATGATTTTGCTAGACATCTCTTAAGAAAGGACATTCTAAGGAAGTTCTAGTACATTAGTTAGATAATTTTTTTGGTGCATTTCAGATATTTAGGAATGCTCTAATTGTTTTAAAACAATGAGGATATTAAACTGTATTTTCTGGGCATTAGAGAAAGAAAACTAGAGTTTCTTAAAGACCTGTTTTAAACACTTTAGGGATGCTTATTTATATAACCCTAACTCCTTGAGCCAGGTAGAATTATTCCAATATGTACAAGTATTTGAGACTGATAATTTAAATAAATATTGGATCTAATTTCTCCTTTCTTTGTGAATATGTTACCAACGTGTTATGTATTTTATTTAACCAACTCCTATTGATGAATATGCAAATTGTTTATGCTTATTGTTGTTTGGCTCAACCTTCAATGAGCATCTCTCTATAATATTGTTATTTTGTACAAATTGCTGGAATCAATACTAATTTGTCAACATATTTATTTAACATTTTGATATAATAATTCAGA
>PVIC010012436.1:0-39717 GCA_004025085.1 Thryonomys swinderianus
AGCATGATTCTGTTCTGTACTCAAAGGTTTGAAACCAAGTGTTGGGTGAGACTGCTTTCTCATCTGAAGCTTGAATTTCTTTTCCAAATTGACACAGACTGTTGAATTCACTTCTGCAGGATGTTTAGACTGAGACTGCTTATGTGCTGTTTTCTGTTGGTCAGAAGTGGTCTTTCTCAGCTTTGAGACACTGCCTGCCATTTACTTTCCTCTCCAAGACATGGAAGTTGCTCCTTTAACTTTTGAAACACAACATTTCTACTACTCCACCTTCTTCTTACTCTTAGAATTAAAGAAAACATGCAATTTAGAGCCACTTTTATAATCCCCTTTTGATACATTTAAGGCTAATCAATTATTAGCTTTGGTTATTAACCAATTACTAATGTACAGTAGTACCTTGATTCATAAACTTAATTTTTGTAAGATTTTGGAAAAGATGGCCATGTTATGTCTGTGTGGGAAAGATAGCTATGGTAGTGTGTATAAACAAAAACAAAATTTTACCAATCACTTTTGTTTGTGAACCAAAGTGTTTGCTAATAAAACTGTTCATAAATGAAGATTCCACTTTATTTCCCAAATCATATTTGTTAGTAGTAGTATTAAATCAACATAATAATACCTTTTCAAGTTCTAAGGTTTTGATGTACACTGAAGCAAAAAGAATGTGTGAGGTGTGTGCAAAAAACACTGGAAATCTTTTTAGCCTCTCAAGATATTTATGGTATAATTGTTAATATATTTGATTTAGGAATTCTTGAGCACCAGTGAGATAGTAACAATGCATGATATCCCCATCTGTACTTTCTCACATCACCATCTGACAACTTTTATTTTAGATATTCCCCTACAATGAGTTAAGGACATTTCCCCACTTTAAAAGTTATTTTGAAAATTGGTGTGGAAGAAAGGGTATAAAAATAAAGATATTTGTGGATAAGAACCTGAAATATTTTAAAATAAACCAAATTTATTATCTTGTGTGTTTTATGACTGATGTGAAAGAACATCTTGTCTCTTGAAGCCAAGAGAAGTCAGACAAAAGTTGGATTATGTAAGTGAAAAATTTATAATGCAAATAAAGTACCCATGTCGTGTTAACTAAAAATGAGAATGTGAATTTTAAAAATATCAGCATAAAAATTAAAATGGATAGATTTTGATAAATATAATTACTTAAATCACTACTTCTATTCCTTAAAATTTAAGCTAAAGATTTACTTTTTTAAAAGAAAAGTTCTTCCTCAGAGACTGTTGACATCCCTTTGCTTTAAAACTCACATAACTTCTTTCAAGGTAGATGCCTTTCAAATAAACACTGATTAATACTAACCAGTGTCTTCCTGACCCAGAATGAAATAAATCAGACTAACTCAGTTACACACAGAAAATGTGTTCATAATATATTTATAAAATGTACCAATAAAATCAGTATTAAAAAGAAAGAAAATACATGTTCAACTCCATGAAAAAGGACTCTATATTGAACAAGATGCCTTCTTTATAAAGTGTAGAAGTAACAAGAAAAAAATCTTAAGCTGCTCTTCAGTTTCAACCTTGTAGTTGTTCTTATTTTCTGTGTGTTTGCCTGTGGACGTGGTGTGGTATTAGACAAAGATATAACCTTGAAAACACTGCTTGATCAATTTTCACAATTTCTTATGTATTTTCCCACAAAAAGTATCTCTCTGGCTCTGCTCTCTGAATCTTGTTAGATGCAATGGGAAATCAAGTAACATTTTTATATGTATATTACAAAAGAAAATAAATAATACATTCAAGTGTAGAGTAGAAACTAAAGGAAACAAACAGTTGTATCATAATGAGTCTCTAATTTGATACCCAGTTGTGAAATAATACATCATGTCTAGAGCTTTAGATATCAAGAACAATGTGTGTTTCCTTGAAGGAAATTTCTAGAAATATTGGAAATAATATATCAATATTATAAAAAATACATAACAGACATTTTAATAATTATATAATAGATATAATATTTCCAGCTTTCCCCAAAAGGACTTGTAAATATTTTCTAAATTAATTTGCCTTGGAGAAAAAGTAATATTCAGACTTTTAAATTTTTGCTCATTGTAATTGTTCAGATATGACTTTTGTATAATCCAAAATGCCACCAAAGTCCACTTCACAAAGTCAGGGTTTTATAGAGGTCAATTGGGAAGTGAATCTGAATGAGAATATGAGTTCATTTAAAAGTATTCAGGTTAAAGCTGAAAAGCCGTTCTGACATTACCTCTGTAGATTCTCAGGACATTCTTGCAATAACTATATTCTACAGTGGGCGGAAGCTCCACATTGCTTCCTTGGCATATGGAACAAAGGCTGTTACAGAACAAGAATAAGAGTAAAGGGCTGTATACTCATTTCACCCAGAAAGCACAGAAGTATGTGTCATTTGTATGGCAACCCCTCAATTTATGTCACACAAAAGACTTGAAAGGAACAATGAAAGTTCTATCTCACTCTCCCTTAAAATGTCACTTGGGTTGATGAAATTCCATTGGATGAAAAGGAAGTTTTGTAAAATTAATTAAAAATTATTTTCAATTGAGGCTGTTGACTCAGAGGTGGTCTATGTGCTGGAAAAGATAAAAGGAAGCTTAGTAGCTGGCGTAAAACTGATCGTCTGGCAATTATCTATTTATGAATTAAGACAGACATCCGGAAAATTGTTTCAATGCTATATGAATGGAACACATCTTCACTGTGCTACCTCAGGAATATGCTGCCTCTGTTCCATCTCAAAAGATGGACAGAAGAACTTCAGCTTCTGAGCCATCCCTTGAAACATTATCTTGCAATATTGACAACATTCTGTAAATTCTTCTTAGTGAGCAAAGTAAAGCAAGTATGCTTTAATTGTATTTCTAAGAAATATATGGTAAATAGTGGGAGATAAACAGCATGAAATTCTAGAAGAAATATGAGATATCAAATATTTCCCTAAGGAAATGTCCATCTAGCTGAGCGACCAATTTCCAACAGCTAGTGTCAAACTCTTGACAGGTTACTATTGCTCAGAAGTACCAGCTGGATATCTATCTGATAGCATTATATTATACTGGCTCCCTTTAATCAAGTGTAGAGGAAATAAAGATAATATTTTATCTTCATTAAGATAATGATTCCAGTTATAGATGTGTCTAATGTGCCCACGATTGGCTTTCTCAATAGTTTGACACCATATCATTCACAAATAACTGCTCCAGAGCCAAGAGCTGTTTTATAACTGAAGGGGGAAAGGAATTTTCTTACCTTCCTGGAATTTGTAGGTGTTACCATGAATCTCATCACTAGAAGCAATTACATTGATAAGGCTTTGGGAGAGCTGAGCCTTTAATTCCAGTGGCTACTGTGGAGGCTGAGGCAGAACTGTGAGTTCCAGTGTAATATGGGAAACGTACAGAGACCTTGACTCAAAATTTTCCAAAGTGAAAGTAAAAATGACTGCAAATATAGTTCAGAGGTAAATACTTAGCTTGAGTAAGACCTAGGGTTAATCCATAGTACCAAACACACAAAAAGAGAAACAGAGACAGAAACAGTGAGAGTGACAGATAGGCAGAGAAAGAGACACAGACAATTTGGTTATAACAATGGCTAGATTATAATTTATCATGCTAATGTGACTGTATCTAAAGTATTTAGAATACACATGTTTAAGATTCTGATCTTGGCTCAGTCTTTACTGGGTTATAATAGACAAATTGGTACACATTTTCATATATATACATACACACTTTTTTTTTTTTTTTTTTGAGACAGGGTCTTGCCTTTCAGTTCAGGCTGGCCCTGAACTCACTATGTAGCCCAGGGTAGCCTCAAACTCAGCAATCCTCCTGCCTCTGCCTCCCAAGTGCTGAGATTACAGTCATGAGCCACCATGCCTGGGTACATTTTTGTATTTAAAAAAAATGGTACATTAAAATACATATTTCTAGAAATATCAGAAATAAACACAGGATTCTGCAAGGACCTGCTAGTAAAAAGGTTTTAAAAAGTATACTTTCTTTTTAAATAGAATGATAATTATTTAAATATGCAAGAAAATTCTTAGAAGTGTGAGTTTTTTGTAGTTAATAGTTGCTGATATATCAATATACGTGATTTCATCTCTCTTTTATGATATAAGCAGTGCTTTACATATTTTTACCATTAAATAGTTTTAATGTATTGCCTTTTTTATTCAAATATATTTGTTTTTTGTAACAGTCAATATTAATAGACATTTTAAATGACATGAAATTTAATGTTTTGTAAATTTTAAATGTTTTCAGCTCACATTAAAAGGATTAGTGATTAAAACTGAATAAAGCACAGTATGAGAGAGGGCTCTTGAGAATAATAAGTTAACTCATTTATGCTTGATTAAAATTCTATAGCATTTCTCTATTTTTAGCATGAAAGTAACATCATGGTTGAATAATTATGGTGGCAAAAGAAACAGCTGCTGAACATTCCAAAATGAGAACAAAGCTACCAAGTGTGTCCAATCTTAGAAGTTAATATTGATGTGGAATGCCTGCATTTTTAGGTTAAACTATCAAACTGAGTTATAATGTATTAGAGAAGTGTATTCATGATAAATCAGGAATAAAGCTACTTAAAAAATAATCAAGTGACACTGATGATCACATTGTAAATCACAGATTATTGGATTTTAATTATGAATAACTTTCCAAATCCCCAGCAAATGCCAATAAACTTTCAAAAGTAGAACACCCTTATCGGCAGGTGAGGAAATTATGAAGATCATCTGTTTTGCTTCACACAGTAGCCCCAGTGGAACCGTTAATTTTTAAGAGTTAGTTCTCCCACAAAACACTTTCTATTCAATAAAATTGTAAAATGTAAGACTATGAATGTTGTCTTTAAAGATGTACAGTGAACACATGTTCCCTATTTCTTACCATTTAGATGCTTGCAAAGAGGCCTCATGTAATGTAGAACGACAGCATTTTAAGTAGGAGTGATGCTATTATTTTCAGAATTTCATTGGATTTTTTAAAGATTAAAAAATTCATGTAAATGTGGTCATGAATTTCAAAAGTAGTAGTAGTTAATGCCTATAAACATAATTTTTTACTCCGTGAAGTAAGTTTTTAAGCTTTGAGGATAATGTTCTCCATGAATTTCTTTATTTGAAATATTTTTTTTAACAAAACACACTATGGAATAAAAAGAAAGCAAATCTATTCTGAATTGAAGTTTATGTGAAACTCCTATAATCCAGTGAACTCCACCCACAGTGGACCATTAAACATATACAAGAAGTCTTAATAGCTTGGTAGAAAAGTATCAGATCTCAAACACTTTGCAGATGCCTTTATTATTAGTGATAAAAAATAGTAGTCAAAGAATATATGAGGATACATATCTGACCTTCTGACCAGAAAAATCATCTCCACATAAAAAGGTTCATTCACACAATGTTTAAATGAGGCCAGATTTTATAAGTGTCCTTACCTTTGTAGAAGAAAAGAAAAAAGCACAAAGTTGATTGCAGAAATGAAAAATCTAATTGGGAGCAATCTTTTGAGAATCTTGATTTAGATATCATTTATAGAGAACTTGTTTCTGCAGTTGCAGAAAAATAAATGGATAATTATGACTTACATTTCAATCTTCTAGGCCAGGAATTATTAAACTTCTTACTCATTTTTTATTTCTGTAATCCACATAATTAAGAATATGGCTTGTACACATTTCAAAGGTGTGCTCACCTGGATATCTAGGTGTTCTCATATGACTATTAAGAACTGTGAAATATTCAAATGTTTATTTATTTGCATAATAACATGTCAGTCTGCCGAAGGTTCAGAGCAGATAGCACAAGGTGTCAAATTTCCTGGCTTGGAAACAAAGCAAAGGGTCTTACCCGCTGCAAAACTAATCAGAAATACCTTTGAAGACAGATAGTGTCTGATTATAAGATATGGGAGACTTTAATCCTAACAACTAAGTGATAGAGGCAGGAAGATCAAAATTTTATGTTTCATCTGGACAGTGTGGCAAGACTTTCTAACAATGAAATTAAAATGAATTTAAAAGGGCAGAGAGGTAACGCTGCAGTGGAGAACTGGGTTTGATCACCAGTGCTGGGAAACAAGCAAACAAATACAAAAAGAAATATAAAATTACCAGGGGCCTATGGATAATTGTCTCCTAGCAAAAGTGTCCCTCTGTATACCCCCTCTGAGGGTATTAGAAAGGGAGAGGAAAAGGAGTAGAGCAAAATAATAGGATAATCCTTTTCTTTCCTCCATAAAAAGTCAATGCATGCCTACTCTAACAAACTAGTGCATTGTGCTACTGTAGAGAAACATCTTTTCTAGATAGAAGGTCTAGAAGAATCAGTGTACAGGTTCACAAGCACATCTAATATATTGCAAATCCAAATATTTGGTAATCCTTATTACACATCCCTTCCATATCTTGATACTCTGTTGCTTCTTCAATTGTTTTCCATAGTGTTAGGTCTTTGAGCCCTCTTTTAATTTGATGGGAAACTACCGAAGATGAAGCATCATTTGATAGGGGTGAAGATTGGATACTAAATATGTAGTACTGTGTCAGAAATGTAATCTGGATAAACTAGTATTGGTAGAAGAAGAAATAGCTTCTAGTAGTTTTAAAAAACAATGGTGATGTTTCTAGATTTCTAACGTTATTCATTTGTTACTGAAAAACATTGTAGACTAAAAACTTTGAGCACTACATTGAGTCCTATTCATTCTGATGGCCACAGTGCAGTGTACAGAGCATCTAATTACAATAGCTACTCATTAAAACTTTTGTGTGTTTCATTAGGCTATAAGCTTTTTTCTGAGGAAATGAAGATGCAGATATTTGAATTGCAAGATGTTTGTGAATCACAGGGTTAACTGGTGGCTGAATCAAAATCTCATATTTTGCTACTATGATACGTAGAATGATTACACCTTTTTTCCCCTTTGTTTCAAAAGAACTGTTACTTTTCTGCCAATATTATTGTATTAACATCAGTTTGATAGCTCTCATGTGCCAGTCATTGTTGTATGTATTTTATAGAATTAATTTCATAATGGGACATATTTGCAGTGGGGGACTTGGTGCCACTTTAGCAAGTAGTAAACACTGGATCCCTGAACAAGCAATGAGGCAAACAAGAAGCAAGTGAGCTCCCATTGCAAGAGCAGACCAGGTACAAGGGGTGACACAGAAGCCCCTTTGACCAATCTTGCTGCTGTTAGTCAGCAAAGCAACCTCTCAGTGCAACACAACCAGCCAGAAGAAGCAGGTTACTTAGGGGCCTTCAAGACCACCTCTCCCAACAAGGGCTTTAGCAATCACCTCCTTCAAAAAAGATTAAAATTAAACATATTCCTATTCATGCTTTCCACTGGCAAACATTTTTTGACCTAACTTTAGGCCCATCTGTGCCCTTTCTTGTAATAACTACTTTTAGAAAACCTGATATTTCAGCGAACAAAGAATACCACAACCACCACCATCATACTCGATGCCCCATCACCATGGACAGATTCCTTGTCATCCTTGATATGTTAGGTTATTGCTGATCATTTTGGGCTCTTTACAGAAAGAATTTTGTTTATTCACATTAGTCATTTGCCTCTTGTCCTTGATGTTTCCCCAGTAATACTTTTTCATCCCCTGGTCCCTGCCCTACTTCTAGACATAGCCTCCAGTTTCCTCATTGCGTATTCAGCGTTGAATCCATCTACACTGCAAAATCCCAGTGCAGCCTTCACTCTGTCTATGAAGATGAACCTCAGAAAACTGTGTTTTATTAAGTACAACTAAATAGTTTTTCCTTAATATCACCAAAAGATTTGGCCTTTTAATTGCTTGAAAAGTAAGAGTTCATCTTATCATGACAAATACATTCATGTGTACTGAATTCAAATTCATAACTTCCATAATTCACAATGCATTCATTTCCCAAGAAGTAAAACTTTATAATGATGTCTTCAAAATCAATATCTTTAGTACTAAGGAAAGTTAGCACTTATTTCCACACACCTACCTTTTAGATTCAAAAGTCACTGTCTGTGTATATGAGAGAATTGTATGTAGTGTATGGTTGTAATACTCGGTGAGAGTAAGTTAGTTGTGACTTGAAGACAACGAGCAAAATTTTATCCAACATCAGGGATCGTTACAATGTCTGAAGATAAGTTGAAAATTTGAGAAAAAGAACAAGATAATGTAAAAAGTGAAAACAGAAGTAGATCTTTTGCAAAAAAGGGAAGGAACCGAAAGATGGAAAGGGGATGCAGAAGATAATAAAGAACAAAAATACATTGATAGGACTGATGGACATGAATTGACTCATTCCATGCAAGAAATGTGGTCATACTGTATGAGAAGATGCACTATTAAAAACTAAACAATAATAAGAAAATGAGACATATATCTAATCTTAAAAGATTTATGAGCTAGGGAAGAAAAACAAACTACAAAATAACCTAAAAATGATTTTTTTAACATGGGAAATTTATCTTTCTTCTAAAAACTCCATGAATTTGTCTGCTGTGTTTGATGACAGGACCTCACCCTATTATCTCAAAAATATTTTAAAGATACAAGATAGAATAAATATGATTTGAAAAGGAAAAGAAAGCACATGTATATAGTGGGTGGGGGTTGTGGGATGGGTTGGGATATGGGTAAAAATGAGAATTAACTCATGTCATATACTGGTACAAATTCCTCAGTGTTGAGTGTGATTGTGAGCTGTATGTAAAATGTACCGATAAAGAATTCAATGGGGAAAAAGATACAAGATATTATTCTAAAATACAGTAATATTTTATCCTCAAACCACCAATTAGAAAATGGCTATACCATTACATGACATGCATTTATGTGCTTTTAGAGAAATAAAAGTTATTGTAAACACACTTACCTGGCATAAGGTAGCAATGAAGTATTAAAATAAATTCAGATCCACTAACTGATAATTCAACTTCATATTCTGCTTGCTCTGACTTTATTTGCACAACCTCAATGACGTTATGGCCAAAACCATATTACTTTTCTAGTAGACTTTCTGATCTTCTGACTAATTGAATGATTAAATAGCGATGCTGATATCAAAGGACATTACAGTCTACAGTGTGGGGAAAACAAAACATAAGGGATGTGTTTTATTTGTTTTTCAATTGTCATTCTAAAGATTTATTCAGGATTAAAATATTCCAGCCACCAATTTCATTAATAATGAAACATATTAATAAAACAGATTTTACTCTCCTCAGCCCAAGGAAACATACATTTACACTCCAGAACTAGTTTTATCTATTCCTAAACTTCAAATTGGCAAAAGTATGGAATTCAATTAGTATCATTGTTTCTCTAATGTTATCATTGGCATGAAAAAAACTCATAAAGTTGTAGTAAACCTTAGTTAATATTTTTGCTTCCACTACTAGTAAGATGTAATTATTCTATGAATCTGACCCTAGGTTCACTTCAGTCTAAAATATAGTTCATAGTGCAATTGAAGTGAGAGAAACCTATAATGTACTTTTTATTCAACTCGACACAATAATTAGTTCCAATCAAATAAGAAATTGAATCCATATTATTCACTTTATAGCATTTTATTATAGCATTATGGATTGCTGAAGAATTTATTTTATTAAAACTAAATCCAGCTTTAAATTTCCATATATGCTTTTATTATCCATAAAAATTTTCAATTAATTTTATTACTGCTCCATTAATATAGTTCAAATTATTTTCTGGATAAAGTAATAAAATAATTTTGACTGAAAAAATAACTTATCCACGCTTCAGTCATAACTTGAAATAACCAAATCTCAAAAAGCCCACAAAACTGACAAGAAAATTTATATGGATTTTTAAATGATGATATTCAGAAATAGTTAAGCCAGTATATTAATTTTATTGGTGGGGATCATTGAATGTATGTTACTTAACATGATATATTTGCAATAATTCTTGTCTTTTGACCTTAAGCAGAACAAAAATTGAGCATTTATAAAAATTATCAGCTACAAAAGACTTGTTTACTTAATCTCTTTTTCCTATGATAGCACTCCATAACTATCAGTCTAAATTCAACTTTGGCATAGTAAGTCAAATGGCTAACTCAAATAGTTGTGAAAATCACACATTGGACTTTTTTTTTTTTTTTGCTTTTTGAGACAGAGTCTCGCTTTGTATTTCAGGCTGGCTCTGAGCTCACTATGGAGCCCAGGCAAGCCTCGAACTCAGCAATCCTCCTGTCTCTGCCTCCCGAGTGCTGGGATTATAGGTGTGAGCCACCACGCCCGGCACTGTGGTATGTGGTATTGACTGCCAGTTGGCGTGAGTCTCCACACCCAGCATTGTATGTGGTCAGCGGGGATTGAACTCAGGACCTTGCGCTTGCGAGGCAGGCGCCGGAACCACTGAGCTAACCCTCCGGCACACATTGGACTTTTGTGTGTGTGTGTGTGTGTGTGTGTGTGTGTGTGTGTGGTACCAGGGATCGAACTCTGGCCCTTGTGTGTCCAAGGTTGATGCTGTACTACTTGAGCTAAATCCCCAGCTCTACTACACATTTGAAATTTTAATTAGTTCTTTTATAATTAGTTGCATAATTTAAGGACCAATCAGTGATACAGAAATACAAAAGACTGGATGCTCTTTTTCTCTCATTTAGTGACTTACATGATTTTGAGATAAACTCCTAAGAAAACTCAGATAAAATGTCCAAAAAATATGTTGTGTCAAAATTTGTATTTGATTAATGCAGAAATACACTGTGGAAAACAGAATTATAGTATAACATGAGCCCTCTGTCTACAAGCTCTGCATCAAAAGATTCAACCAAGTACAGATTGAAAATATTTAAAAAATATTCTTAGTGATACTGAATGAGTATTTTTTGTCATTATTCCCTCAACAAGACAGCGTGACAAGTATTTCTGCTGTGTTTACATTGCATTTATGTTGCATCACACTGTAGGTATTAAAAGTGAATTAGAGATAACTTAAGATGTAGAAGAAGCTGTGTATACATGACTAGTTTACTGTGCCATTTTATGCAAAGAACACTTGTGGATTCCAGTTATTCAAACATGATGATTTATTCAAACATCATGGAAATAATCTCAGTACCAAGGGATAGTCATGTTAATTTTCCAAACTAATTATTATACTATCTGCGTAATAATTTAACTGTCTGAACATCTTAAAATCACACACTGACCATCTCATAATTTCTGGAGAGTGAAACTCTGGTTACAGTCTAGGCGGGTTCCGCTCCTTAAGGCCCCAGGTACTGGCTGTTGCTGTGATTCCAGCAGAAACTGCCCTAGAGCAGCCATCTGAGGTCCACGTTCCTGTCACGACGACTCCCCAGGACGTTCGTGGTGGAGCCCCGTTCCCTTAACGCTTTCGCTGAGGACTGCCCTCCTTTTGTCCAGCGGCCACTTCCTCATGTAGCTTTCAACCTAAATGCTCACACGATATAGCTTTCTTTTTCAAATCTGGCCACAGAAAAAGGGCATGATTTTAACCACAAGAATGACCCTTTCTCTGTTTTCAGGTCTCTTACCTGGTTAAACCGCATGCACCGAGAATGATTTCCCAAACACTGATTTGACTCTTAGGTACATCTTCAAAGTCCCTTCACCTTTACAGACCCTGCTGATTAGAAGCGTATCACACCCGAGAGATCCTATCAGGTGTGCTCGCCAGGGCGTCAGACTCAAAGGGATTTCTCAAGGCACCTCTGTCTCAGAGGACTGTGCCGATCACTGACAGAATGTATGCAGTGCATTTGTTTTAGGCTACAGAAATTGGGAAAGAAATCTAATGAAAGGATCAGTCCCTAAAACAGGACGAGGTAAGCGTGAACGGAATTGGTCAGAATGGCTAACAGAACACTGACTGCATACGAAAGCAAGACTGCCAGGGTCCTCTTATCTCGATCAGAAAAGCTCTATTCTCAGTCACCTCTCCCTTCTGGTAAAAAATAAAACGTCAAGATTCCAGATGAAAGCTGTTTCAGGTCAATTCACGTTGCTCAAATTTTACTTGAAAATCTCTCTCTTCCCCTACGCTACTGATGTGAATGCGAGTATAATGGATCTTAACTCTTTCCTTTAAAAGTGGCACTTTTTTTCTGTAGGAAACAATTCTCCACAGATGAAATTATTTGCTCTTAGCACTCCCTTCCTGCAACTCTAAGAGCAAATAAAAATGATTTGGTAAGCTGCATCAGGGAACAAAGTGTTCTTTTAAATTAGATTTTCAACATTATTTAATTTTTGTAAAGCCCACATAGTTTGGCACCTGGTTTTTTCCCTGTTGACATATAAAAATCTGAAGAAATGTGAAAGTAGCAAAGAACTTTCAACTTTTTCAGCTTCAGTGAGAATTTTATGCCTCATCTTCAGAAGAGCAGGGTGGCAATATTTTTGAGATGAGTTACCATAGTGATTTTATTAGCATATCTTTGTGATAAATAATAATTATGCTCATTTTGGGAAATTTTTATAAGATATATCACACCTTGGGCTGGAGATTTATAGCTCAGTGGTTCCAGTGCCTGCCTCGCAAGCACAAGGTCCTGAGTTCGATCCCAGTAAACACATACAGCAATGCTGGGCATGGTGACTCATGCCCCCCAGCAATCAGTATCACATACCACTGTGCCAGATGTGGTTGCTCAAGCCTGTCATCCCAGCACTCGGGAGGCAGAGGCAGGAGGATTGCTGAGTTCGAAGCTTGCCTGGGCTACATAGTGAGTTCAGGGCCAGCCTGAACTGCAAAGCGAGACCCTGTCTCAAAAAAAAAAAAAAAAAAAAAAAAAGATATGTCACACCTGGATCAGTAAATCTGATCTAAAATAATACTTTTGAATCAAGAGTTTCTAATCTCTGATCTGACGAGTCAGAGGAGGCTGTCAGTTAAGTGGACGATCTCTCCTCACGGCTTTGCACAGTCACAGTGAGGGCTCATCTCATGCCCTGTCCCTATACCTAGAATAGAGTAGGAAAGAAAATGGCTGAATTGCACCGAACAATACAAGCAAGAGACATTAGGTACATTGTGGTCACTTCATATTACTAAATGCTAACAATAATAATGCTATTTTTAAAGAATTAGTGATAGTATTTTCAGTTGTTTTAAGCAAAAAGATTGAAATTTAAAGTAGCATGGATAAATAGTAGTATACTTGCCTAACACAATGTCATACAATATGTGAATGACTGCCCTGACATGTATCAGCTTGAGTGAATCTTAGATACACCATTAGCATAAGACATAAATTAAAGAGGAATACATATAATGATATGTGGTGAGAGATCACAAATAATGCATAGGAATAATAAATGCCAATGTGTGTTTCATGTTTAGATATGTAGGAGAAAGACGATGATTTGGGAGAAAAAGTAGAAGTATTTAAATCAACTCTGCACCAATTTATTTCTTCAGCTGCATGTGGCAGTTAAAGTGTAAAAATTCTTTTGAAATCTGTATTATAAATATTTCATTATTAATATTTAAAATCACTAACGGAGTGAAACCATTAATATAAAATAAAATGGAATAAACACATTATCTATAGTTATATTTATTGAATGATAGAATTTCTATATATTTTAACGTTCCAGTTTTGAGTTTCCTTCTACTGAATGTGCATGAATTAGTTTTATAATTAGGAAAACAAACATCATCATTCGCAACTGTGAAGAGAGTCATTATTTCACCTTTCTAGTCATTTACTTATCCTACTTTAGTTTTCAGATTTTTGCTTTGTACATTTTTCTATTAGAGCTTTGTAAAGCTATACTCGATAAAAGGACACTTTGGAATACATTTATTACTCACGCCAGTTTATAAACATTCACCTCCTATCTCTATACTTGCAAAGCAGTCTCACAATTCATATTTTTCAACTGTCCTTAGTTTCACTTTAATTGTTTAAAAATAATTGTGGCAATAATGGAATCACCATTTCTGTCTATTCTAAAAAAGTGCCTCGGTCTGCAATAGCTGTGCGGAAGACACAGACTGCGATCACTGGGCTCGATGCACCATGCCTAACTCCTCCAGTCTCTTGCATCAGAACAGCTGAGAGAAAACAGAGAAATTATGCTTTTAGAATGACTTGTTCTAGTCTAGCCAATACTAACAATAGATCTCTGTGTTTTCAACTGGATAATTAGTGGTAGGATCTGGTAGTTATTAATTTGGAATCATATTTTTAAAATTGCCATCAAAGAAGCTACTCATTGGTTGTTATTTTGGTGAATTCCTGCCTTCCTTTTAATATTTATCTTTTCTTCTTCCTGGACTAATGGGCTACTGAGGCTAGAAAAGACACATGTGAGGGAAAAACCAGCTTGCTTTATATTTCTTTACAGAAACATTTTTTGGCAGAAAATCAGTAAAGCAGTGATTACTGCCTTGAAAGAAAGATAGTACAATCCAAGAAATAACATCCATCTCAAAAGTCAAAGAAGAATTAGAACACACTGTCATAAGAGTCTACAAATATATATAAATTGAGTACTATGCAAGAAAAATTATTGGTGTTTACATTTAACCATCTAAAAGATGATAAAAAGATATGAGGATGCCAAAACCTGGGGGATTTGTTTGTAATGATCATTAAGCCCACTTAATCTTGAGCCAGGAAAGTCCTGGAGAGAGTGTGACTGGATGATACAATATTTTGATTACTAACAAAGTAAAACAAAATTAGCAGGTCAGTAGGGAAGATGCTTATGAATTATGCCTGCTAAGTTCTTGACATCGTTCTAGAGAATCTTATTATAAATATGGTTGTGCATTTATTATTTGGTATTATGTCTTTAACTCTTTTGGGAAGATACTTAGGAAATGGCTTTTTCAAATTGAACTACTAGTTTTAGGTTTCTGAGGAATCTTCATCCTGATTTGCATAGTGGTTGTACCAATTTACCCTTCCATCACCAATGGAAAAGGGTTCCTTTTCTCCAACAGCTTCATTGACATTTAATGGTTGACTTTTTTTTTGCACAGTACTAGGGATCAAAATTGGTTGATTTATTGATAATAGCCTTTTTTCTGGAGTGAGATGAAATCTTAGTGTGAATATTTTTCATGTATTTATCTGTTGTTTATTCTTTATCTGAGAAATCTCTGTTCATTTCAGATGCCCATTTTAAAATGCGGACTTAAAATTTTGAGACTCTGATTACTTCTGAGTTCTTTATACAGTTTAGATATTAGTCTTTTGGGACATAGCTGCTAATTTCCTTCCAATCTGTGATTTATCTCTTCTCTCTATTGGTTCTTTCTTTTTTAAAATTAAGTTTACTGGTACATTTTAAGCTTACATTATGGTCATATTCATCACTGAGAATTTGTACCTGTACATGATAGATCTTCTGTTTGTATGATACCAGGGATCAAACTCAGGATCTTGCATTTGTAAGGCAGGCACTCAAACCACTTAGCTAAATCCCTGGCTGGGCTATGCATGATATACCTTTTGTTTTTCTTGTAGTAGCAGGGATCAAACTCAGTCCCCTGTGCTTCAAAGTTAGGTGTGGGACCACTTGAGCTAAATCCCTGCCTACATGATATGTCGTGATTCTTGTGTTTTGTTTTTTTTTCCCCCTTTCCCCTGGCCTCCCTTCCGCCCCTCCACACACCCATACACAAGCTTTATCCTTTTCCATTTTTTCCTTTTTACCTTCAATATTTTTCTTTCCCTGTCCACACCCTGAACATTTTTTCTTCCTATTTCACAATACCTATCATACATTTTGGACCTCTTACACTTTCAGTTTCTCACACTAGAGAACTAGTACAGTATTTACACATGTATGTCCTATTTATTTCACGTAGAGTATGATCTCAGTATGCACCCATTTAACTATGATCGTCTCTAATTTATCATTCTTTATGCCTAATACTCTACTTTATTTTTTTTTAAAAATCCACATCTTTTGTTAAAATTTGAATCTTTATTGGTATGTTATACATAAACATCACAATTACACTCAACATTGAGAAATAGTTGTAATTGCTTTTTCCAATCTGTGAGTTATCTCTTCTCTCTGTTGGTTGTTTCTTTTGATGTGCAAAAGCTTTTGGTTTTGATGTGATTCCACCTGTCTATTCTTGGTAATATTTCCTGTCCTGTTGGGCTTTTATTCATAAAGTCTTTTCCTACACTTATGTCTACAAGAGTTTTACCTATTCTATTTTCCAGCAGATTGTGTTTTTTAAAAATATTTATATCTTTGATCCATTTCCTTTAAGTTTAATGATGATAAAATATGAGTTTGGAGTTAATGTTTGGCATGTACAAAGCTAGTTTTCTCATTACCATTTATTAACAAATCTATCTTTCTTCCTATGAAAGTGTCTGGCCCCTTTATGAAAGAAAGGTAGTTAAGGGTATTTGAGGTTGTTTCTTCATCTTCTATTCTGTTCCACTGAGTCAATAGTTTTTATGTTTTTTAAGTATCATGTGTCTTTTATCAATGTAGCTTCTAGGACTGTGAAGACCCTAACTTGCCCTTGTTTTCCAGAGTTGTTTTTTGCTATTCTCGGACTCTTCTGGTTCCATTTGGATTTTCTGGTTGTTTTCTTTAGCTCTGAGAAGTATACTATTGACATTTTTATTGGGGTTGCATTATATCCATATAATAGGTTTGGAAGTATAGTCATTTTCACAGTATTGGTTCTTCATATCCAATAACAGAGGCTATCTTTCCATTTTCTGATATCCTCTTTGATCTCCTTTTTTGAGAGTACTATACTTTCATTGTAAAGATCTTTTACTTCTTTTCTTAGATTAATTCCAAATTATTGCATTTTTCTCAATGTTATTGTGAAAAGTTTATACCCAAATTTCTGTCAAAGTAAGTTCAGTATGTGTGTACAGAATAGCTTTTGATATTTGAGTATTGTTTCTGTGCTGATATGTTACTGAATTCAGTTAATAATTCTAGGAGTCTTCTGGTGGATATTTTGTGGACTTCTATGTACAGTACCACATCAGCATCAAATAATGACAATTTAACTTCTTCCTTTCCTAGCTATACTCTGTTTAATTCTTTCTCTCATCTAATACCTCTGGCTTATGTTTCCAGAACTGTATTGAACAGAAATAGACATAGCAGACACCCTTGTATTATTCCCAATTTTAATGGGAAATCTTTTCATTCTTGACCATTTTGTATGATGTTAGCTATTGGCTTGTCACAGACAGCTTGTATCAGCTTGAGATAAAGACCTTCTCTTCTAACTTTTTAGGGGTTTTATCATAAATAGATGTTGGATTTTGTCACATGCTTTTCTGCATCTATTGAAACAATCATGTGGTTTTTGTCCTTGGTCCTGTTAATGTGGCATATTTTATTTTTAATTAATACATTTTGAACTATCTCTGTATCCTTGGAAAATATCTTATTTGGTCACAATGTCTAGTCTAGTCTATTTGATGAATTGCTCCATTTTGTTTGAGTGTATCTCAATGAAAATTTTTGCAATTGTATTCATTGTAAAAACTAAACTGTAATTCTCTTTTTTTGGTTAGGCCCTTCTCTGCTTTCTGTATCAGGGTAACGTTTGCTTTATTTATCATATTAGAACACATATAGCTAATGTTGATACATGTTAAATTCAAATGATGTGTTTTGCTTTTTCTCAAAAAATAATTACATAATAAAATTATACAAAAATAAAAATTATAGCAATAATTTGTTGAAAGTTTATAAAATAATGTTATAAGTTTAGAATGTTATAATAAGTTTAGAAATGATTTTAGAAAACAATGTTATAATAAATCCTACAGAATATGTGGATTTATACAGTATCATGTCAGCATCAAATAGTGACAGTTTAACTTCTTCCTTTCCTAGCTCTACTCTGTTTAATTCCTTTAAAATAAAAGAGTTATATATTTAAATGCTTTTGATAAATTGAGTAGTGATCAGGTTTTTTTTCTGTTTTAACACTGTTTTCTTTCAGTCAGTAAATAATGCCTTAGGGTAAATCAAGTTAAAGTGTAAAAAATTATGATGAAAAGTTTTAAAATGTAATATAAAATGCTAAAAAAGTTAACCTTAGTATAGAAAATTAATCATATCTAGATTTAAAAGACTACGCAAGTGTTGTGTAGTTGAATGCTTCATAACACAGCATATGCCACGTTTGATGTTACTAAAAAACCACTTGTCATATGTTAACACTTACATGATGAGTGTATGGATTAGTTGACAATAGCAGAGGTTTTCCCATTTATGTGTCCAGATTCTGCACAAACCAACATTTCTTTGCTTGAGGAAAGCTTCTTTGGGGATGTGGGAAGCCTCAGTGGGCATGTATTACATTTGTTATTCAATCAGAGTTTCGCAGTATTAGGCTGAGATCTGCTCTCTTAATAGGTTCATTATCTTTGATAAACTAAAATATATGGGAAGTTGCTCACTTAGGGAAAAGGATTAACTGATTCAGGCCACACAATTCAATTTAGTAAGAGAAAGGTTATTTGTGAATTATCTTCTGAGCATCTAACTAAAAAACTCAAGTCAGGTATGGCCTAATCAAGAGTAATCAAGAGAGTTTTATTATTATTTGCTTTAGAGTAACAAATGGTTTTGATTAATTGCAGCTTTGTCTATTTTCCTCCAAATTTCCAAGGAGGTTTGCCTAAATGATTGTTTATTCAGTACTATAATGAGTACATAATATATTTTTCTATGAGCATTTCGACTTCATTCTGATTGCATGAACCAAGCCAAAAACAGCTACAAATAAAGCAAAAAGATGTTCTATAATTGTTATCACCTAAAAATGTCTTGTAACCTCATATATACAAGAAATAATGTAATTTCCTTTCATTTTTAAAGTCTTTTCCTCCTGCTAGTATTGCAGTATTCAAGGCATTTGTATGCCAACTTTACCCCAGACCACCTGGTCAATCCTTTACTGCCAGATGGACCTGCTGATGCAGAACAAAACAGGGAATAGTTGTAATAAATATGTCTATTCAAGATATTGTTGGTAACATTATTGGTTGGCTCTGCCTTGACTGAGAATTGTAGCAAGTCCATACCTTCCATTTATCTGCCTACAACTAGCAAATTATTCAGAGGTGTCAGAGGAGTGATATAATGAAAGACCACTGATCTGTAAATTGGTGGATTTTACAATCTGTGCTGCTCATTTTGATTCTTCAGGGTTCACTTTACCATCTTTAAAATAAATTCACTAAAAGTGGAGAGAATTACCCGAGGTATTTCTTTTACTTTGTGCTGGTTTGTAGTCCAAAGGTACAGTGTGAACTTTTTGGCCTCAGAAAAACATAGACATTTTAAATTGAATATTTTCAGCCAAAATGTATCTATCCACTTCATCAGCATTTGCAAAAATTTTTGAAAGATAGTTATATTTAAATAAATGCATATTAAACCGCTATGTACAGTTACTACTGAATATTTTTCAAACATCAACCATATTAGTATAATGTACACTTGGAAAAATTGCTGAAACTCTAGTCTTACTAGCTCTTCTTAATGGTGCTGGTAAATGTGAAGTGACGGAAGCAGCAGAAAGCACACTGAAGTGGACGGGCAGAGACGTAGATGGCTGATGTGGAAATGAGAGCTTCCTGCCACGTAGAAGCTGAAGGGACCTCACTTATCTGTAGGAAGAAGGTTTGCATGAAGTTTCAAGTGTCCGCCACTGGATACAGACAGGTTTCCCAAGATATTTACTGTAATAACCAAAAACTGATGGCAGAAAAATAAATGTCACATAAAGAATGAAAATGAAATATATGGAACCTTGAGAAAATCCAAGACGAAGTTGGCAGTTTGCAGCTCCAATATTACAAAGTCTTAAAGTCATCATAGTTACCTGTGTGAGAATAGTTATGCAAATTGAAAACTAAAGGGATTTTTGGATTTATCAGAAGCTAAAGCTGTATGGCAAATGGCCATGCTGGAATGTGAAACTAAAGTCCCATGTAGAGGATCAAACTAGAGAGCTACTTAATCAGGATAAGAGCTATTAGACCCATAACCTGATAGAGACAATTAGATATAATGAGTATAATACATTGCTAGAAACTGATTTTCAACTAATTTGAGCATTAAAAACTAAGGACAGTTTTAGTTTTATGAGTTGGGAAGCTTATTACAGGATTCCTCTTCAGAAACCCACAGTGAAAAATCAGGGAAAAAATCAAGTGTTCTGATAGGAAAAATTGAGGTGAAAGAGGTTCTAACACAGTTCTGAGATACTCTCCAGATAACACATGTGAGCAGGGCCTATTCCACCGTAGAGAAAGCTATTTCCTCTACTATAGGGTCTCTAGACTTTCTGTTCTACCAAGTGGAGAAAAAAGACACACCTGTGAAAGTCACAGCTTAGAGCAATAAACCCATAAATAAGATGAGATTTGCCCAAAGGACGAAAGAGTGCTTCTTACCCCACAACTTCCCTAGATACTAATGTAGAGCTAGTATATTCTGTTAAAATATTTGTAAGACACAGTCTTCTAAGAAGAGGACTTAGGGAAGAGAGAAGAAAACAAGCTCACCAGAACAATTTGAGCATACACAATAAATCCAACCTTGAGAACAACTAAACTCTTAGTCACACCAAAGGTAAAACTCCCAGTAAGACTCCCATGTTTCATGTTGTGTTAGCCAATGCCTTGTTTAATGTCTTCAACAAATATGAATCATGCTAAATATAGAGAATATAATATGAAGACAAATGAAACACTTTAGAGCAAAGTGCAATATAGCATATACTTTTTAATCATCATGCAAGTAAATAAAATATTAAATGTACTGATGAAAAAGTAAAAAAAAGTACACATTCAATAGATCACTAACATGAACAGAAGAATGAAACTAGGAAAGAAATAACAAGTGTTAGGAAGAGATTATGAGAGAAATGATCACTCTTGAGGGCATTCTCAACAATAGATTGGATAAACAAGGAAAGAATGAGTAAGCTCATAGCCTAGAAAGAATAAAAAGGGCATTTTAAAAAGAGAAAACATTGAAAATCTCCAATCTCTTCAATAATGAACTATAAAAAGCCAAACCAACTAAATGTGAATCTTAGAGAATGAAGATAATCAAGATTAAATCAGATGTTGCAAATAGAAAATATACAATCAATAAAGATGAATAATAAAACAATTATTATCACTGAATATTTCAAAAATTACAAAATATTAGTAAGTGGAACAAGAAAAATACTGAAGTAAAATGCTAAAGCTAAAAGTAAAATTTAGTATATTACTATCAATACTACAGAAATAAAAATGATTTAAAACGAGTATTATAAAAAATTGTGAGCCATAAATTTGGATAACTGATGAAACAGACAAATCTCTGGTAGCACTATATTTACTAAGATAAAACCAATTAAAGTAAAAATATGAATTTATCTGTACTTTTAAAGTGATTGAATTGATATATTAAAAAATCTCAAACAAAAATGAAAAATTCCTGAACAAGATTGATTATTATTAAATTCTATCAAACATTTAAAGAACTGCCACTAACATTTGTCAAATGTTTCCAAAATATTGAAAAAACAGAAGTAGTTCCAAAGTATCAGCCATTGTTAATAAGAAAATCCACACAACAGACATTATAAGAAAACTATAAACTGATATCCCTTATATAAATTGATGCTGAAGTGCACAAACATGGAGGAGTTAAACACTATGAAAGAGTAAAACACTATCAGAAAATAGGACTGGGTAAAGAAGGTGTAGTTTTCTATAAAATGAGTATTACACCTCCATAAAGAATGATAAGCTTGAGTTATTCATATTCAAATGGTGTACCTTCAGGATATACTCATAAGTGAAATAAATAGGTCACAGATTTGGTAATATCGTATTTTTTTCTCTGGTATGAGAAAATGAAGATGTAAATGAGGTCTAGAATATATGGTAGTATTATGAAATAGAAAATATTCAAAAGGAAAAGGGGTGAAGGGATGAGTAATATTATGGTAAAAAAGGGAAAAGAGTTGAAGGGTGGGTGGGCGAATGGGAAAAATGAGAATTAAATTGTCATTTCTAGTACAAATTCTCAATATTGTGTGTGATTATGATGTGTATATATAATGTACCAATAAAGATTCAAATAAATAAAAAATAAAATCTATTATGTTAATAAAACAGAATAAAATCATATCATCTCTTCCATAAATTATGAAGCCAAAAAAGTTATCTGGATAACACAAAAGCCATATATAAGTAAGTCAAAATCAAGGTAAACAGTATTCTCTCTGACCTTGGGTGTTGGATACTTTGCCTCAGCAGCAAAAGTAACCAAGACAATTTATATTTAAAACATCCTTTAAATGTCTCATGTGTTTAGATGTGGGTCTTTTGAAGGGTGGGGTGAGGGGACAATGAGACCTCTAACCTCATCAGTTGATTGATCCACTGATGAGATGATACATCACCAGCATTACTGGGAACTAATGGAAACTTCAGAGGTGGGGCTTAGCTAAAGGAAGTGCATCATGCAGGTGGGATTTTAGGAAGTATACCTGGACCTGGCCTCTTCCCTCTCTGGGTCTCTTCTATTTTTTCCTTCCTGGCTGCTGGGGGTGAGTACCATTAAGCCCTTTGCCATGGTGATCTGGTTCATCTGAGATCCAAGCAATAGAACCAGATAATTATGGACTGAAATTTCTGAAAACATAACCTAAAATGAATCTTTTCTCCGAGTTCTTTATGTCATCTATTTTCTCAGAGCAACATTTGACAACACAACAGTCAAATAAAATTTTTTCACATTTTCCTTGTTAACTTATATTTCATGCATACATTTGTATTTAAACAACCACACTCCTGCTCATTTGGTGGCTCACACCTGTAATCCCAGCACTTGGAGGCAGAGGCAGGAGGAATGCTGAGTTCAAGACTTGCCTGGGCTACATAGTGAGCTAGAGCCAGCCTGAACGACAAAGCAATAAACTGTCAAAACACACACACACACACACACACACAACTGCAGTGTATAAATTTCAGGAATTATTGAAAATCTATCAGAACAAGTCAAAGATAGCTCAAAACTACAGTAAAGTAGTAGCCAAATATATAAACAGAGCAAAGAACTTTCAAATATTTTATGTCAGTAATATTCTTATATTCTTTCAAATCTTAGGAACATGGGTTTGTGGCAGATATAATAAATAGTATAAAAATCAAAGAAGAGAAATTAAGATGAGGTAGATGTGTTACATTAGGCAGGCTGGAGGCAACATAAAGTGAGACTCCCTAGTCAGTATTAGAGGCTGATTTTCTGTTTCAATATAGCACAGAACAGAAATTATAAATATGAATTTTTGAATTGACAAATGGACAAAACTGTTATTCTTTGCAAAACTGTCACCAAGAACTAGAAAAGTGAAATTCTGTGAAATGCTTGAAGTGGAATTGTTTCAAGGTTTTTTTTAAAGATTTGAGTTAACGTGAAATATGTACAGTGTATAATTGCAGGATATATATAACATGTCAAATAATAGAATATGATGGATTTTATTTATCAGTTTCATATTTGTTTTCACTATCTGCACATCCTAAAGGTGAATATAAAAACATATACTCTATTTTTAAATGTCAGATACTAAAAACATGCTTACTAATTCTCACACACACACACACACACACACATATAGCATTGTTTGAACATTATGAAAGAAGTTTAGTATGAAAGACCTTCACTTTTATGACTGGAAAAATGTGAAGAATAAGAACTTCAGTGGCTTGAAGCTTATTTCAGAGGGAGTTTAGAAAGAATTTCACAAATCATTTTCTTAGGTTCAACCAAACCTTGAAGGCTTGAATTTAATTGAAAATGTTAAAGTTTCATTTCAGGCTTCAGAGATCAGATCTTCCAAGAAAAGAGGGCAATTTAAAGACAATTACATTTCAAAGAATGTAATATAAAATCGTCCTTATTTTCAAATTAAGGATTTCCATATTAAGATCACTGCTAGATTAGTGACTGGCAAATAGCACACTGTGGACACAAATACCTATGGGTACCCTCAAAGTAGCTGCAACTTAATCAGTTCCCTACCACACGCTGGCTCTCTAGTGAAGAATGATACTTTACCTAAATTTAAGGGGACCCAGTGCTCTGACCTCACTAAAAATAGACACTTCTTTAAGGGGTAACTACAGTGACTTCAAATATAAGGCTTGTGATCAGGAAGCTGACATTTGAATCCTTTTCTACTGATTTAGTGGCAGTTTTATTTTGAATATTTGTTTTACCTATGAGGATTTCATTACCTGTAAACCTGGTAAGTATAATATTCCTATTACCAGTTCTTCATAGACTCTACATACTTTTAGTGCCCTTTCCCTGACATTATCTGTATCATAGCAACTGGCAAAGTATATGGTGCTATCCAAATATTTTCTAAAAATTATTTTTGTGGTGTTAAAACGTATGAAATCTAGGGATAAATCAATATTTATCAGGCTGATTTCACTGTGGGATGGTTAATGTTATGCCTCAACTTAGCTGGGCCATTATATCTGGATATGTGGTCAAACATTTCTAGAGTTATTTCTGGTTGAGATTAATATTTATATCAGTGAGTTTAAGTCGTGAAGATCACCATTCATAATGTGCATGGTACTCAGATAATTAGCTGGAGGCCAGAATAGTGCAAAAGAATGACCCCTCTCGAGCCATACCTCACGCCTCAGCAAGAGTGAACTCCTCAGCATAACTGAACTCAGATCAACTTCTGCATCCTGGATCTTCTGCCTGACTCCTTGCAGAGTTGAACCTCATAGTCAGGTCCACTCTGAAGTTGAGCCTCCTTGTCATCCAGATTCTAGACTTGTCAGCTTTCCTGTGGCTGGGATTAAAAAAAAAAAAAATTCTGACACTCGCACTGTACACCAGGAGACATTGAGGTTAGTTCACTGTGTAAGAAGTCACAATCCATGGTGCACTGTTTCCAGAGCACTTAAGTGGTAGAAGAGCATTCTAGAAGGAAGCTGCTCACATCACGGCATCTGGGGAGGAGAAAACAGGGAAAGGGTCAAAGAGTACTGGTCTAGGGACCGGAACAGTCCCAAAGTCACTTCCCGTGACTCACTTTCTGCAAGGTGCCCTCACCTAATTGTTGTGAAAGCATCAGTGCATTAACCCACGGATGAGGTCAGTGCCCTCAAAATCCAGTCACTGCTCCAATTGTTCAGGAGTCTCCTAAAGTAATCTTGTGGACAAGATTAACTTGCAAATGAGTCATTTCCTTACACAATTAAATTCTTCACGGTGAATGAGGACCTAGCTTGTGTCACTGTGCCTGCCTTGTAAGGGTGAGTTCTTGAGATCCATTCCTAGTATTAAATAAATTCTTCCCCTGCACACACAAACACATAGATACATGATATGTGTGTATATATATAGAAAAATATATGTATATATATGGTTGTGTTCACATACATATATATATACACACATATACATACAATAAGTGCATATAGTATACATAAAACATCTACTTATTGTTTTAATCTAAACATTTATATTTTGTGCTTTCATATCTCTCTAGAATACTGAAATTTTCATTGCTAGGAGACTCTCTACATTGACTGCCCTCAAGTCCTTCCATCTCATCTGAAGCCCTTATGCATCATAAATGCACTTAGCTAATCACTACACTCCTTTTTTCACTCTTTCTGACTAAAACTTGGTTCTCCCCTGTGCATCTACCCCTCTGGAGTCTGAAGAGGAGATTAGTGATCAGACATGATTGAGAGACCCAGGAAAACATTTTATATTTCCCCTACACTTGTTTCTTAATATCTGCAATATTATCATGTATGCGATCTTGCCAATTCAGTCTTTTTATTTAAAGACTTTTTGTTTTTTCTAATCTTAGTTACTTTCATTTCTTGATGTAAGAATTTAACATATTTTCCTGTTTTTACTTCAATGCCAGCCATAATTTAGGAACCGTTTAACATCTATTTTTGATAAATGTGCACAAACCTAATCTCAAAGCTCCTAAAATAAACTATAATGTCAGTCATGCTTTGTATCCAAGTTCAATTTTGTTTTATGTTTTTTTTTTTTTTTGAGACAGAGTTTCACTTTGTAGTTCAGGCTGGCCCTCAGCTCACTATGTAGCCCAGGCAAGCCTTGAACTCAGCAATCCTCCTGTCTCTGCCTCCTGAGTGCTGGGATTACAGGCGGGAGCCACCACGCCAGGCCCAAGTTCAAATTTTTAAAATGTACATTTTTGTATGTCAGGTATTTCTATTTTTCTAGCACTGTTTTATGATTTGACTCCTGATGTATGTACCCTTTAGTGTCACAGAAGTTCCAACCTTCTGACTTGCACAATCATTCTAGTTTACTCTGGACTTTCAATCAGTGTTGCCATCTACCTTTTGCTCCTAGCTCTAGATGATTAAACATTATTATGCAAAATTATGCAATTATGCAAACTTGTAGGAGTTTAAAGATATACATTAAAGTTATAGTCGAATCTCAGGATGTTAAAACCTCTTTCTGATTCATCTTTCAGTCACAATGTCTTGTTCTCGTCAAGACCACAGACCAGAGCAGGGGATTTATCTCAGTTGTTCTGGCTTCTGCCTGGCAAGCAAAAGGTCCCGAGTTTGATTCCTCGTACCACATACCACAATGCCGGGCATGATAGCTCATATCTGTAATCCCAGCACTCAGAAGGCAGAGCCAGGAGGATTCCTCTGAGTTTGAGCCCAGCCTGGGCTACAAAGTGAGACCCTGTCTCAAAAACACTAAAAAAAAAGACTACAGTCCTGATATTTACCAATTTACCATTCTCTATATACTTTAGTCATTTCCTGACAGAGACAATTAAGATCCTTAGATGATACCTACTACAACAAAAATTTTCTGTGCCATTTCAATGCATATATTTTCTTTCCCTTAGTCTTAGAGAAAAAGGTTTATTTCTTGCATAGAGCTAATTTATAGACTCAATGTAAATTTGACCTTATTCCACTTTGTCTATATGTTATAATCCCTTTAGCTTTATGATTAAAAAACTCTAAAGACTTTATATGCCTAAGATACTGTACAAACAGATTCATAATAAGACAAATGTTTCTTTCCAGGATTCCTTACTTCACTTTTCCTCTTTGTCCTTACCACATCTCAGGGTGCCAAACTACCCTCCTCCCCTCTTACCCACCAAGCTTTTAGCAGTGACACACAGACTTTTGGGTAGATGTTAATCATAGAGTATGAAAGGATTATTCCACTCTTTTGATTAGAATTCTGGGAAAGAGTGATCTTGAAGAACTCTTTATAGCTCCTGAAGCGCAGAGCCAGAGATGAAAATATTGTGTAGTTGTGTAGTTAGAGACTAAATCTTGCTTCTGACACATGGGAAATAGAGGAATCTCTTGAACAGAGCATGGGTTTCTCTATAGGGCATTCTCAGAGTGTAATGTTTTAATTCAAGGACAAATAGGTTACAAGAAAAACGCAGCCAACAAGGTAGGTTGGACAGGTCCAAGAGATAAAACACTAGTGGAAACTAACCCTCAGAGAAGAAGCAGGTAATATCATAAAAGTAAAGTCATAAAGAAACTGGAGAAAAGCAGATGATATTCTGCTTGATCAACATTATACTATTACTTAAATTACTTCTTCACACTGGACTTAAAGAGGAAAAAAAAATCATGATATCTCCATACAAAACATTTCCTAGTTTATTATTGAATTCTTTTCACTGTTCTGTGCTTTTCTTTTAGCAAAGCATGCCAGTGTATTTCAGAAATCAGAGTAATGAGTCATGTCGTAGACAATGTGAGAAGCAGGAGTGATTTCCTCCCAAATTAGTCTGGATGTCAAGACAATGAAGGTGCCTGATATGTACTAAATGATTGACATACAAGGCCTAAGGGAAGAAAACAAACTTCTCAGTCCAGTCTAAAAAGTGCCTTGCAGGGGTGAAGAACAGACATTTGCATGCAGCTGAAGCTCGGAGCTGAATATAGGTCCTTGAATACCTTTTCTTTGCATGTTTTGAACGTCTTACTAGCCCTCAGGTTTCCTTATCCTCTTTAAATTACCTTTCATGCTCGTTCTATACCTAACTCTACCTAATTGTCTCATTTTACATAGGTCTGTTGATCAAAAGTCAACAAGATCTACAAGTAACATTTTAACTCTCTTCGGCCCATGCTATTCTTGTGTTTCCCTACATCATTTATATTCATGTCATAGAATTACTTCTAGAGTCCAATATTGTAAAATGCCTCATTTTCTACATTTTTCTAAGTATTTTGTAGTAATAACTCACAGTTCCTTAATTCTATTATGTCTGTAATCTATAAATTATAAGCAAGGGCCTTCAGTTTGTTCAGTTCCACGTTTCTACCATTCTGTGACACTTTGAACACGGTGCTGCGTAGTTCACATTTCATCAAGTCATGAAGAATGTTCCTGCCTGCTTGCTATGGTTTATGGGACTTTAAAATAATAATTTAAATGGAGATCATCTGTTGTGTCCACTGCGAAGGAACTATTTATTTTACAATGCCCATGTATTCTTTAGGAGAGAGGTTGGTATCATGTCAGCATTCAGGTCCCCACATTAGTCCACCCAAAATGCTCTTGATTATGTTCCCACTCGTACTGATGCTACTAAAACAGTGGCCACCCCTGGCTGATAGTGGCCAAAGCATGGTTTTGCATATAGCTCATTTCTCCTTTCTTTTGATGAAACATTATCTTAGGTTTTAGAGCTCTGTTCATGCTTAATATTACTTTCTTTTCCTTGATCTCTCTGCAAATATACTTCTGGTTTCTCTAGTTTTCACTAAGTCCTATACTGGATAGGCTAAAGATTGTTTCCAGAACTTCTCTTTTTCTGCATAGTGCAGTGGTTTGCACATGTGGATGGTTGGGCTGTTACTGCTACTGCATCGCAGTTGATGGGAGGCAGATCGCTGCCTGTGCTAAAATGTACCAGGTAACTATTTCAAAGCATGGCATTTGCAAGTCTGTGATACCAGCACTGCCAATGTTGAAAAATGCTGATTTAGCGATCTCTGTTGATGATTTTGATCAGTCTCTTAGTTTTAAACACTGTTTAAAGGCTGTTGATTGCCCAAATTTAAATCCCCTTTCAGTAGTGAATCACGAAACCACTACCTACTCGCTTTTTCAATTTAAATGACAAATAACTTTTCCAACTGAAATGAAAAAAGTAAAAAAAAGAAAGGACTAGAGACTGAGCTCAGTGGCACTGTGCCAGCCTGGGAACAGCCAGGTCTTGAGTTCAATCCCCAGTACTGAAAAAAAGTAAAAGATTTCCAAGCTTCATAGCTACCATGTGGATATCACAGTTCCCTCTAAGCACATCCAACCCAAAGCATTGCATTCCTGGTGTTGTTAAAAGGACACACATTTTAAAAGCAAACAAGACAAAACAAAACAAACAAAAAAAAGAAAATGTTCTTGATTCTTGCAACTTCCAGTGGTCCACATCATCTCATCTTGTGACAGTGGACACTACTTGATGTCCATGCTCTTAGAGAAAATGTATTACAACTTAAGTGTCTCTTCTGTAATAATTTCTAAATCACTGGTACATTTGAAAGTCTTTCCAGTTTTTTTTTTTTTTTTTTTTTTTTTTGCTTTTTGAGACAGGGTGAAACTCCAGTTTTTAAGAGAAGCATTATGTCATGCTCTTTATTTATAATGTAATACAAACATGACTATCTTTTATATTTATTTCTTGGAGGATTAGCATTATTTGTTTTAGATTATCTGAATGTAACAGATTTAGATAATAAATAGACAAGTTGGTGCTTTTCTAATGCTGAATATTTTGTATAATTTCATATTAAGTTCTATAACATAAATACAGATTAAAATCAAACTGTGCCCCCTTTTATTTTAGAAAACAATCCATCAAAAACTAAGACTGCACTGAAATTCTGTTTAATTATAGTAAGTTGAATTCAGAATATATATATATATATATATATACACATACATATATATATGCATATATTAGGAAACATTAGTAAAGATCACCTCATACATTGAATTTATTTTAACAGCTTATATCAGGAAGAAGATAGTCTAGAGACACTGAATATTTGTAGATGTACTAAGTAGTGTGAAAGTTATAACGGTTTATTTGTGCTTACCAGTTAAAGCTGATCATGTGTAACTTTAATTAAATGTGGGAAAATGTGTTTTCTTAATGCTGCAGAGTAATTGGAAAAGATAAAAGGATGTTTGATAATGAAATGTGTCCCTTTTTCTTACCCACAGACAAATGGAAAATGTTTCAAACCATATTTGAATATGCTTCCTTAATTTTAATGGAAAATATGGCCTCAATACTTTAGCTAACAAAATATTAAAACCAAACTTCTATTAAATGTATTATATTTTGATATCAATAATTACTTCTAATAATATTGAAATACATATTCTAATTAAGAACTAGTTTATTGTCAAACTCACTTTATGTTTTCTAAAACCTATAGTGTAATTCCTCATGATGATTCATTTACAAATATTTCATTCTGGTATCAGTTCCTTGAACACAGATTTAAGATTTAATTGAATAAACATATGCAGATTGTACAGGTTTAATAAAATGAAGTTTTAAAGATGGATTAGAGGTAAAAAAGTAATATTTAAAGGCATTACATTGAAATTTTTCTATTCAAAGTGAGCATTTCTTTCCATAAAAATTCAATATGCTAAAAAAATTCAATATGCTGATGTGAATATTTAGTTTGCTTATTTTAAAACATGGCATTTCTGTTCTGATTATAAAACATAGAATATTCATTTTCTCACATTTCTTTTCTTCTTGATTTTTGTTGAACCAAGTATAAGAAGATTATATTTATTTCCCTTTTACTTAAAATAGGTCATGAAGTTGTTAATGCTTGCTTAAAGTGACACTGCATTCTCAGAGGATCTGTTAGTCTCTTAGTTCCATTATGATAAAATGCCACAAATTTGAACTTTTGAACCCTGTCCTGGTTCAGTAGCCCTGAAACAAGAGCAAGATGTCATTAATGATAGTTCCCTTGGCATTACCAAGGCACCTTTTATGTCTTTTCCAGCGCTGCTCAGTTTCCAGCCATCTTCAGATCCCTTGGCTTCTAGGTCAATCCAGACTCCACCTCCATCTTCTCATGACCTTTTCTTCCCGCTGTATCAGTTTCTAAAACTTTTTTTTTAAAAAAATTCACGAAAAAGAAAACATAAAATTGGGAGCCAATGTAATCCCTATGACCTCATTTTAATCCTATCTGCAGTCTTTAAGTCTAATTTACATAAACTCTGAGTTTCTTATTGATACGAATCCTGGAGGTCTCTAAATACATTTATGATGTATTATTCAACCCAGTAGAGTGTGCCCCTTTACCCTCCTTACAAAATGTATTTCTATCTCACACATAAAATATATTCATCCCTTCCCAATATCCTCCAAATTTTAGTATACATGTACACCCAACTAACAATTGTCTCCCTAAAGACCACAGAAGTCTGGCAGTGTTCATTCAGTTTCATTTGACAGTGCCCCTTTAACTTGAACAGATACTTTTATGGTTGATACAGCCTCAAATCTCTATTGCTGTTCATGTTGTCAAGGCTGGCATTTGTTTTAAACACAAGGATTCTCTTACAGACATTACTTCTCTTCCAGCTGCTGAAGTTTTTCAGCAGCCTTAGGTGTTGCCCCACTCTGGGTCACTCCAGCTCTACCTTTCTAAATGACCTCAACTCTGTCTATCCCTGCTCTCTGTGGAGAAGACTGAATGGATTCATGGGTTAAACTTATCTAATCTCTTTAAGAGAAAGTTGCCCACCTTTTCGTGTTCCCTTCAGAACACATTTTAGTATCTACTGCAGTTCAGAGTTTTGCAAATTCTCAAGTTCTGCTTCCTTTTTATTTGTTACTTTCTTTTGCATCTTGTTCCTCTTGTATTTAACTGTACAGCTCTGAAATTTTGCTTAGAAATATTTTCAGATCAACAATCATGCTCACCTCTTCTTATCCCATATTAGAACACAATATAGTCATTTTTAGTTTTACTCAAAAAAAAAAACAGAATACTTTCCTCCAGTATTAACATTCTCCTCATATCTAAATGAAACCACACCAGAAATGCCTTTAATGGTATTTGGATATTTTAGGTAACTCTTTCTTACAGAATCAGTGAAAGATAAATGTATATATCTATTTAGATTTTCAGATATATGAAGGTGAATATTAAGTAACTGATTTAAATGTTTTTCTGTAAGCCCTCAACTGATTATGTGAAACCTACAACATTTGTAAGATTTAAATATTTTTAACTAAAAAAATATGGTACTGCATGTTTGCAGTACATAATAATTACATTTAATGAAGGTAGCTGAGATGTAAGTAACACATTTTACTTTTTTTACTATCCTTTCTGCTCTTTTTTGGTTTTTCTTCTGACAATTTATTGTCATGCTAATTTCATTTGAAAAACAGATTCATGGCAACACCTTGATAAAAGTTAATTAAATAACTATGTCCTGTAGTTTAGAATAGTTGGTATGTGTAATTATCTATTTCACAGAATGTACATCTTATGTTTTTTTCTAAAGTTTGTACTAAAATTTTGTGGTAAACTTATTCTATATTTGAGTAGATTGTTGAGGACACATTTTCACATAATCCTTGTTGAAATAAAAATATAAAATTAAATCAAATTATATAGAATATATTCATTATCATGTCTTTAATCAAAATTATTTTAAATATCATGTTATTTTACAGGAATAAAAGAAAACGTGTTTTTAGTCTAACTTACATGAAATATAAACCAAAAGAAATGTCAGAACTATTGTGTTTTTCTTTTCTTTACCTAATGGTCCTCAAAAGTTTGTAGTTACATTCTTTAACGTTCAAATTACCATTATACTATTTTAATTATTTCAGGTATGAAGTAAACATGAGAAGTTGAAGTTTTGTGATGAGTGCGTCTTTAAAAATATTTTTTTTCTACAAGTGTGTTCTAATTAGTTTCTATATATGTCCTGTAAATCAGGGTAATATTTTTGAATGCACCTAAATTAAGGCAATTTTAGATTTAAATTGAGCTAGCTGACTAGGAATGTAATAATTATGTAATGGAAATGTGCTAATAAAAATAAAAACCACACAAAGCAAGTTTTTTTCTAACTATGGCCTCTCATTTCACAAATTAAGGGTGCTCTTTATTTTACTCAGTACATGTTCATTTGCAGATATAATATACAAAAATGAAACATCTGTTGCACCTGTGCTTACATATATGTTGCTAAATATATTTTCATAGCTTGAAGCACTTCAAAAAGTGCAAATAAGCAAAGAGTAAATGGATTTTCTTTTGACCTTGCTGCTTTTTAATTACTGTTTCTGAATTTGTCTTCTAGTGACTAAATGTTAATCATTTTGCAGGCTTCTATGCATTTCATGAACTGCTTATTCATGACAAGTAAGATAAATACCATGTGCCAGGAAAGTTTCTAAAAGCATGGCTGGAAAGAGCCATTGCAGCAGCAGTATTGTAGTATTTTAAATCATAGAATGGTAAAACAAACATAATCATAATAAATAAACAGAAGGATTCAGTAGCCTTCTATATAAACACTGAGGAAGTCTTATAATTATGTTTGTTCCTTGTGAATGATTCTGATGGTATTATAATGCTTACATCAATACTTTGCTGTTAATAACCTTTATGTATTTATGTGGTTTCCTCATCAGAGCAACATTCAGAAGCAACAATCATTTATTAAATCATTCCCAGTGTTCTTAGAATGGCATTAACTAGTTCCAGATATACAAAAGAGCTTCTGTAATAAGCAGGGAGGCACCATAGTGATTTTTTTTAGGTTATCTGTAAGGAAAACATAAAGCACTGAACATCTGACTTCACTGATATGTTTAAAGGATTTACTAACTGTCAGTTTGGGTATGTTGACTCACTCATTTTCTACACAGCCACATGCAACTAAATATCATATCTGTTCTCTCTATAAAAACCTGTTATCATTTGCCTCAAATTCACAAAATGTCAACACCCAGAACTGGGTGTAGGGAAAGTCTGTTGATTGAAGCAGTCACAGGTAATTGTGAGAGTCAGGGGTATGAGAAACTGAAGATGTTAATGAGTTCTAGAATGTATGAAGGATATTGTGAAATAGAAAATATTCAAAGGGAAATGTGCAGGGTGAGTAGTAAGGGGTAAAGAAAATATGTGATGGTAATACAAAAGGGAAAGAAAGCTTATGTATTTAGGGGGTGAGGAAATATGGGGTGGGTAGGGGAATGGGAAAAATGAGAATTAAATCATGTCATACACTGGTATGAACTCTCAATATTGAGTGTGATCATGATGTGTATATACAATGTACCAATAAAGATAAAAATAAACTGAAAGAATGCCAGGTATTTCTTAAGGTATATTAACAAAATAATTGAGGTGATGGACATGAAGCACTCATAGTACTTCCTATTACAACACATTCATGCTTCACCTTCTAAATATCAACCTTCATAAAAATCGTATTTCCGGCAATATTTTCCAATCACCCTTAAATTCTTTTCTTCAAGCATATCTTTCTAATGTTGTCCTTGCAGTAGTATCCACAGTGCTTGCTACGGTCCCAACATATTGCATGGCACAACCCCCGACTCACAGCTGTCTGTGACCGCTTCAATCAACAGACTTTCCCTACACCTAGTTCTGGGTGTTGAAACTTTGTGAATTCGAAGCAAATTATAACAGGTTTTTAAATTCCTTAGACTTCCTCCTCTTTTGGATTAAGGGACTACTTTTGTAGAAGAGCATTTTTCCATTCAGCAGGATGTTCTTGATGGTTTCAGGAAGATTCAGGGATGTACTGTTGTGCCTGAAACAAGAAGGGAGATACTGTTGTGCCTTCCCCAAGAAGACCTCCAGTCACGTATGTAATAAGCAAGAGCACTTTATTAACACAGCATGCACTGGGTCTACCAATATTAAATGGGAGACCCACGTGAGAGTTACCGGCTTTTTTAAAAGGCTCATGGTTTACTTACAGGAAGGAGTAGGTTCACTTACAGGAAGTTGAAGGGTACTTACTAGGGATTGGCTAACAATTTAAACCAACATACTTGTGGTGGTCATTAGTGAAGGAGGCTCAGGGGATACAGAGTCATCTTTGTGGGAGGGCTAACTGTGCCAGGACAAAGAGAGTCTGGTGGAAACAGCTCTGAAGTGAGCTCCCCGGTAAGTTATGTGAGCTATGTCCCCTCAGGCTTACCAGGAGATCGCTGTTACTTGGTGACCAGCGTGACCAGCGACCTTATCCCTTGTGGGTTTGCTCTGTGGGTTCTTCAGGGAGCCTTACACAATTAGCACAATTAGCAAGTCGTTTTTACAAATAATATATCACATTTGCACAGGATGTTTTTACAAAGTACAAAGTTTGTTCACAGTTTAAACATCAGATGGGGGTGACTCACACAGTGAAAATTCTTGTTCCTAACAGTCCTAACCTAGATCCCTTGGTGTGTAGTTCACAGTAGGGGTCTCCCTTCCCCAGCAAAAGGTGCTGCTAATGCAGCAGGAGGTGGAGACTGGGTGAATGTCAGTTGTGAGGAACATCTATAAATACAGATGAAGCATGGCAGGCTGGTCCATCAATCTCACTGCTACGAAGCCTGGGTCATGGCCCCAGGGCTTGGGGGTCCCTGTACTGAACTCTTCCTTTGTACAAAGGTGTCACTGGCTGAAGTGAAGTATTCTTATCTCCACTACTATGACTATCTTTTGGTCCTACCACCCATATTAAAATCACTTCGCATATGATACATGTGTCAGGCAACCTATACCCTTTCTACTTCCATCTAATGCTGCACCCCAAAGGTGTCCTCAAATGACCATTTTATATGACCACTTTAGAATCTTTCTTTAATGTATTTTCACTCTGATGATTATCCTAGGTTACATAAATATTAAGCTAACATACTTAACCTTGTAATCCATCACATAATAAGAACCATAGAAAAATATAAATTATGGAAATGAGTATATTATCCAGGATGTAAAAAAATAGAGATTAAAAAAAAACCCCTCCACAGAAAAACATAACAGAGGGAATTTAATGCAGAGATCTGGTAACATCCTGAACGGGAAGAAAACCGACAGAAAAACTAAACACCTCTGAGTTTTTGTACTAGCAAAACTTTTAACAGAAGGAGCAAGTAGAATTATCATAGCCGTCGGGCTTTGTTTACTCAGTGTATCTGTTTGTTATTATGGAATAATGCATTACCGAAAACTTCAGAACTAGAACAATAAACATTTATTCTTTCACAGCCTAGAGTAAAAAAATCTAAATTTGTTTCAGTAGGTCCAAATCAAGGTTATGGAACTTCAGTCAATCCAGAGTCTTTAGGACAAAATTTATTTGCTTGATTTTTTTTTCAATTTTTGGAGCAACATTATTTAGAAGGGAATGTCTCTGTCTTTGTTACCATAGAATTTCATCCCTAGTAATCTCCTCTTTTACAAAGGTATTTATGTTACACCCGTTCTCATTCCGACAGATAATTCAGGGTAGTATGTCAAATCTCAAGCTGCACTTAAAGCTCACCCACAGCATCACACCACAGAAGCTGAGCTCCACGGGGCACAGGTCGCGAGTAAAGTGAATCGAGGGCCAGTCGTCATGGAGTGGGCGCAGGAAGATTGAAATGCAAACTTTTTCTTAAACTTCTGTAGTATTGTGGGCATTTCAATACGAGGAAAACTAGCTCTGAACTTTGATGCCTTTCAGCTAAATATGCAGTTCAGCCTCCTGCGAGGACACAGCAAGGAAATTATGAGAAGTATCAGGTCGCAATTCCGAGGGCAGGAGAAATTTGTAAGATGAGTCGGAGGTCACTGAGGAATTTTCTTGTTCGGGGAGAGTGAGCGCAGCTAGGAAGGGGCACGGGGAGGGGAGGACGGCCCAAGAACCAGCTTATAAGAGGAGAAACTACCACGCTGGAGCAGAATGTCAAAACACTGATTTAATTCTAAAACAGCCTTCTGCAGGGGAGTTACTAAACAACAACAAAAGCAGAAAAGAATTTATTACAGCTTCTAAGCATAGGCTGATGGATCGGGATGAGCGTCCCACTCCCCCTAACCGTGGGAAGTGGACGATTCGCCACTCACTGCTTCCTTCTCACAGCTTTATCTGAGCCGTTCTTAGCAGCAACGAAGCCGGTGACACAACGGGCTAGTTGGTGTTTTTCTAACAAAATGTTCTTCGTGTCTCTACATTTTTTGTTTAAAAACAACCCTCAAGAAGGTGTATGATTGGCATTTGAAGCCGAAATGGAACCTACGCCTCAGGCTGTCGTCATACTTACTTTGACATGTTTCAGGGTTCTGGTGGGGACACGTCTGCTTCATACCTTTAATATCATATGGGATATTTCCTATAATTTTATAATAGAGAGGGGTACATATAATGGCAATACAAACGTGTGTGGTAACCAGGTCCTATAATAAAGGAAATTTTATAAAGTATAGAACTACTGTCTTTTTCCAACCCTATTTCATGTATACCAGCATCTCTATGAAAAGCTGACACAGATATATGTATGTGTGTGTGTATATATATATATATACACACACACACACACACACACACACACATACATACATACATATATATATATATATATATTGTCTGTTGTCGGAGTAGTGCCTCAGTTTACATACTTATTTTACAATGTGGGGAAAGATAGCCATTGTCATGTTTGTCCCTTGATGAGGAGTTTGTGAACTGAAGCCAAATTGTGCTGAACGCTTCGGTTTGCAAACCTTTGCAAATAGAAGTTTTTGGGCACTGAGGTATTACTATATGATGCACTTCGGAAGACGGAGGGTATTGTTTATAAGACCAGCTGCACTAGTCCTCCCCCCAGCACCCATGCTACTATAGACGTCCGTAGCCCCGCAGCGCTCTGGGGCATGAACACGCGACCTGGGTTGGCTATTAGGACGGTCGTACACGCCGTAGAAAACCGGCCTTGGGAAGAACTTGGATGCAGAGGCTGACCTTGCTCTGCTGTTCTTTTGGGCCCGTTAGAACATGCTGTGAACAAACAGTGTTCTTGGTAAAAAAAAATAAAAATAAGTCTAAATAAACACAGTTAACAAATGAGCCACTGTAGCTGTATGACCATCATCAGCCCGTTTGCAATCCAGGAGTCACGGTGGAGGCATTTTTCTGGTTATATGCCCAGCAGCCAACAAACTTTCTTACCTCTGCCACGAGAAAGGACCCCAGGGACATATGGCCTAGATCATAACCCAGTCGGCTTAAACAATTTGAAGGTAAATTGTCTTTCCTCTTGAACCATATTTGGGTGGATGACCGTGCAGAAAAAGCTAGCTAAAATAGATATGGTAATAAAATGGATTATAACATGAATGTGAGATTGCTAGTTATTTTTCTACATGTTCCATATGTTAAAAGTAAAAAGTCTGAAAAATGCAGCTTAATTTATACTAGCCTTTTTTAAAGGCAATTTAACACAAAGATTTATTTTTCTTCTAAAAAATTAAACACAGACCTCTCAAAATGATGACTTTCTTCAATAGATAGTGAACATATCCTTTATGTAGAAAATTACTCAATAGGATTCTATGATAGAAATGCTCTCCATTTGTTATAACCAATCACGTGTTGAAGTAAAAATTGGATATTGTGCCAGGTGTGGTGTCTCACGCCTGTAATCCCGGCACTCGGAGGCAGAGATAGGAGGATTGCTGAGTTCAAGGCTTGCCTGGGCTATATAGTGAGCTCAGGGCCAGCCTGAGCTACAAAGCGAGACCCTGTCTCAAAAAAACAAATCGGATATTATTTTGGATATCATTCATCTTCTAATATTAAGCATGTGTACACTATAGCATTATTAGACAAAATGCAACCATGCATGAAAACAAAAATGTAAATTATTAAAATTTTTATAACGATGATGCTCTTCAAATATTCTCTAAGAAGAAACTATAGTAAGAAAGATATCTTTCAGTAAAATAGCTAAGGTTACTAAAGAGTATTTGTATTTCTAGTGGTTTTTTTTTTTTTTTTTTTTTGAGATAGGGTCTTGCTTTGTAGTTCAGGCTGGCACTGAGCTTACTATGGAGCCCAGGCAAGCCTCAAACTCAGCAATCCTCCTGCCTCTGCCTCCCGAGTGCTGGGATTACAGGCGTGAGCCACCACGCCCAGCATTGTGGTATGTGTTAACAATTGCTGGTGGGCATGAGTCACCACTCCTGGTATTGCTGTATGTGGTTACCGGGGATTGAACTCAGGACCTTGTGCCTGCTAGGCAGGTGCTGAAGCCACTGAGCTTAACCTCTGGCCCTCTTTTTATTCTTGTACTGTGTAATGATCTATATAGTGTTGTGAGTGAATACAAGGAATGCCTGAGCCTGTGTATAAAGTAATCTCAAATTTTGTACTTTGTATTTTGAAGATGACATTTGAAAATGAGTTGTCAGCCACTGAGAAAGTACTGTGATTTGTATTCCCTTTACCTTTGTGACTTACCACAGAATTATCACTGAACTAATCTACCACTATCAAGCCCAAAGTCTTTTCTCACGCCTGCGAAGGCTCAGACAATGAC
>PVIC010012437.1:0-39729 GCA_004025085.1 Thryonomys swinderianus
TGGGCTCAATCCTGCTCGCTCAGACTGAAAGACGGAGGCCTTGAAGGAAGAGACCGAAAGGAATTTGGAGCGTGTTTTCCGTGCAGTTCCGTGTCAGTTCCCCAGCGAACTGTCACCTCTCCTTGCCCTCAGCCTGTCCTCTGGCTGATCTCCTAATAATTAATCGCTTTTCATCATTATTATGATATCTAACAGTTACTGAGGTAACACAATATGACACGCATGGTGCTGAGAAATTAGCAAGTACCATGCAGCCTATATGTATTCATCTGCAGTATTCCTAGTGCCGGGCGTGGTGGCTCACGCCTGTCATCCCAGCACTCGGGAGGCAGAGGCAGGAGGATTGCTGAGGTCCAGGCTTGCCATGGCTACATAGTGAGCTCAGGGCCAGCCTGAACTACAAAGCGAGACCCTGTCTCAAAAAAAAAAAAAAAAACCCAAAAAACATTATGCTTGGAAAAACTATAATTGATATATACTTTTCAGTAAATAAATGAACATTAGTAGCTAGTGTTTACAATGTGCTAGAACTTTTGTATATAAACTCACAGACTCTTTTTTATATATGGCATTCCTGTGAAGGAAGAGAATATTGTTACTTCTTTTCACAGCGGAGGAAACTGAGGCACAGCGGGATGAAATGCTCACCCACAACCACACAGAGGCCTTTAATCCAAGGCAGCAGAGTTGAAAGTTCCACACTATTTGCTAACTGAACAGCGTAGGATAGGTAAGACTTAAAGATCATGGCCCAGAGATTTAGCTCAGTGGTTCCGGCGCCTGCCTTATAAGCGCAAGGCCCTGAGTTCAATCCCAGTGACCACATATAACAATGCTGGGCATGGTGACTCACCAGCAATCAGTACCACATACCACAGTGCCGGTGTGGTGGCTCACGCCTGTCATCCCAGCACTCGGGAGGCAGAGGCAGGAGGATTGCTGAGTTTGAGGCTTGCCTGGGCACCACTGTGAGCTCAGAGCCAGCCTGAACTACAAAGCCAGACCCTGTCTCAAAAAGAAAAAAAAAAGGAAGGCATTCCATCTCTGGTACCAGGGGCAAAAAAAGAAATAAAAGAAAGAACAAAGCTTGAAGGTGTTAAGAAATTTGGCTAAGTTCATTCATTGATTAGAGCATTTGAGTCACATTGTGGAAGTAAAGCATGATGAGACAATGATCTTGCACTGATGCCTAAAGCAGGGCTCAGGGTTAGCTCGCTGCGAATCATCTCCTCCTTTCTATCAGCCCAAGATGGGGTCTTGGCCACAAGGGCTTCCTCCTCCTCCTTACCTCAACCCTGTGACCACTGACATCCTTGACTTAAGAAGAGAAACACTCATCTTGTCTTTTCCTCCAGCCCTAGGAGGGTCTAGAGACAGGCAAAGAAAGAATAAGCGATGGAGACCCACGACATCGCGACTTAGACCAGGTCAAGGCCGCAGCCCTCCCTACGTGGGTTGGCAGCCACACATTCCAATCTCGACAGCAGGTCGTCTGTGCCAGGCTGGGACAAAGGCCTGTGGGAAGATGCACCCGTCAGCTGTCATGTAGCTGGGACACAATACCTGACACAAGTCTCACAGGACAGGTGTGTTTTGGCTGATGGTTTTAGAGGGTTTAGTTCATGATTAGATCATTTTGAGGCAGAAATTTCTTGGGAGAAAGGCATGGAAAAGGAAAACTGTTCAATGGATGGCTGCCAGGAGCAGGCAGGGATAAGGGGAGAGCCAGGAGCAGGAATGCCCCTTCTGGGTCATGCCCCGAGTGACCCAGTTCTTCCAATCAGGCCCCACCTCCCAGCAGCACATTTGGCTGTGAATTCATCAGTGCATGAGTACAGTGCCCCCTAATCCAATCACTTTCCGAAAGCCTCTGTACCCGTGAGACTTTTCACCTCTAAACACATGAGGCTTTTGAAGGACATTTTAGATCTAAGCTACAACAACAACAACAACAAGAAAATATTGACATCTTTTCTCATTGGAAACCTCCCATTTTCATTTTGCATTGGGGCCTAAAGTTGTGTAACTCTGCCTGCCCCAGATCAGTGTGGAGCTTTCTCTGGTTAAAACAGAATGCCCAACTACCTATCTATTATAGACAATGTTAAGATAGGTAGTTGGGCATTCTGTCTTAGCATTAAGGTTGTGAAGAAAATAGAAAAGTAATTGCTAGGTTAACAAACAAAAGCCATCATCTAGAATCTCATTCTATTTTACAACATTCACATTTCCAGGTTAGTGCTTGAACTTGCTAGCTCATGACACTTTACACGGTATTTATTGATCATGAAAGTTCTTCAGAGAGATCATTAGGCTAGGCTGTTGCTCCAGGCCTGCAAATGCCATTCAGTCGTTCTGTGAGATTCAAGAGAATTACGACTTCTCCCTTTACTGTGAAATGAAATGAATCTCTGAGTTACTGCCAACTCCAAGCTTACAGTTTCAATTCATGAACATCTACTCTTTAGAAAATTATCTGCTCAAATTTACCAGCCTTTCATTGTTTCGTTTTGTTTTGTTTGTTTGTTCTGCAGTACCAGGAGAATTGAACTCAGATCCTTGTTCTTGCCGGTAGGCACGGTACCACGTGAGCTAAATCTCTGGCCCCATCTATTGATTTTTAACTCAGAAAAATGACAGTAATAATTACAGTTGTTAGTACTTAGCAAAAGTGGTGCTTTGGGTTCATTCTTTTCTTCACTCTCAAGTTTCTTCTATGAATTAATGTCCTGCTTATTTCTGGATAAATGCCTGTTCATGTTTTATATTTCTTCCTTGAGTCAATATAGATAAACTGGGCTTGCATAGAGTATGCTTAATTTTCCTAAATTTCCTAACTTTTTGCCACGCTGTTGTTTGCAATACTATCTTATGCCATACCTGAAATGATATCCCTTGCCATTGCTATAATTGGTTATTTTCCTTCCCTTTCCTTTTTTGGTTGATAATTTGCTGCTTTGATTATAGTGGTCTAGTTTATTATTGCTTCCCATTTCTTATTTTCTTAGCAAAGGTAAGAGCATAGTTGGGCATAAAAATGATAAGTTCAAGAAAGTAGCAGTGCAATGAGGACAAATTCTTATTAGGACATTGGCTTTCCCTCTGGGTGAAGTGACAGGCTACTGAATGTCTTTCAGAAGTGAAGTAAGATGTGGTACATAAATCAAAAGCTCTCTGGGATTAGAAAAGACTACAGGAAGGAAGTGTGTACACAGGAAGGTCAAGCAGTAGTCTCGCTCTAACCCTAGAAAGGGGTGATAATGTATTGAACCAAGAGAATACAAATGGAGACAATGAAAGAAAATAGATTCTGGATATATTTGTGGTGAAATGCAAGAGAATTTAGTGAAGTATTGGCTATGGAAATACTGCAGAGGCCAGGAGCTGAGCCCTGGAAGGGGAAAACGCGCCTGATGTTTTGCAGAGAGAGCGAAGTGTCAGCTAATCATCTAGATAAGTGGATGTGTGCATGGAACAGACGCAGAAAGTGTACCTGCTTGGTAGCACCAAATTTAATCAGACCAGGTGAACGGGTAAAGAAAATGAGGCATTTATACACAGTGGAGAATGATTCTGCCACAGAGAACAAGAAATTGAGTCATTTGTTGGAAAACAAATCCATTTAAGACCATAATGTTAAGTGAAATAAATCAAACAAGTTTAAATATCACATGGTTTCTCTTCTATGAGAAACCCAAAGTATAAATAAAGATCAAAATAAAAGATAAGAGGACGTCGGGAGATAGATCTTTCACAAACGAGAAAGGGACGAAGAGATGGAAGGAGGGGAGCGAGGACAGGAAGGGGGTGAAAAACGATGTGCTGTGTACATGCGCCAGCTCCACGCAAGGAATGTAAGTGCCGTGCACTGCAAACACGGACCAATAAGAAATAATAAAATAGTTGAAACCATACAACTCAACACAGTTGTGTGTTTCATGTTCTGCCTCGGCCGTGCCAGGCTGTACAAGCCCAGTGGATGGAAACAAAGCTTTGCGTTTAATAGCAGCCAAGGCAAGCTCAGTAGGGACAGAAGGACATGAAGGCCAGACTGTCTGGCTCTTTCTAGTCCATTTCTGGTGTCTGTTCTCGAACAAATTTCTCACTGTCTGATAGAGCAGCAAAATTCATCCCTACACACGTCATGTATTCCTCTCCAATGAACGTGAACAATTCTTTTCTGGCACATGGCAAATACAAGTTATTTTGATTGGAATTGCATTGAATTTATAGATTAACTCAAGAAGTATGTGGTATTTTCACAGTATTAAGTCATCGTAGTAAGAAACATGAAATGTCTCTCTAATTATAAAGATCATCATTTATGTCCTTTATTGCAGCCTTAAATATTTCCACATAAAATTCTTGGATGTTCTTAATTAAGTTAATTTTAGATACTCTGCAGTTCTTATTGCTACTTTGAATGATGTTTTCCAGTGGAGAGGAAAACTGTATTTTCTCCCCAATAGCACTCAGACACTAACAGGTGCACTGAGGCCAACAGAGCTGATTTGAACACAGTACAGTGCTGCCCTGGCAGGTAGTTCAGCCTGGAAACCATGACAGATTAGTGGACCAACAAGCTCGTATGAATAAGCAACCCCACCCAGACTGGTATGGACCCCTAAGTGTCTACCTAGAGGAATAACTCAACCTTTCTTCGGTATCAATAGTAGGACAGTGTTGACCATTTTTACTAGTAAGGCCAAAATGAAGCATAGAAAACCGAGTGTATCACTCTGTTCAGGACACTTTAACAAAAATATCACTAACTGGGTAGCTTATAAACAACAGAAATTTGTTTTTCACACTTTTCAAGTCGGGGGAGACTAAGATCTGGGCATTTGAGATCCCAGTTTCTCAGGGTGGTGCCTTCTTACTGTGTCCTTCCATGGCGGAAAGAGCCAATGGTCTTCCTTGGCTTACTCTATGAGGACACTGATCTCATGTATGAGAACTCCTACCCCAGGACTTCATAATCTCCTGTTACGGCTGCAACTAGAGGACTCCCCAAAGCCTCAGTCACTCATAGGTGAGGCTTTATCAGGGGGGCTAGATTTAGAGCGCATGATGCCAGCACTGACTCATGGTGCAATGCTAGGCTCAAGGGAACTAGGATTCAAGGCATGAGTGCTGTCCTCCCTAAGGAATCTGGATGACGCAAAAAGGGCAGAAAGACGCTGTTAAGATCGCTTGTTGCTTTTGTGGTCTCTACCGCCATGAACTGCTGCCTCTCTGACAGGTCCCACCCTGGCTTAGAACCAGCTGTTGATGGACCAAAATTTCTACAGACTGTGAGGCAAATAAACCTTTTCTCCTTTAACTTTGGATGTCTGGTATTTTGTCTCAGCAATGAAAACATCAACGAAGCCACTTCTCCTACAAGCCACTTATTTTGGGGAGTTAGAAATGCAGCAGTGAAATCGGTGGATGCATAAGCACTTAGACTGTACCACTAACAGATCTGGGTGTCAGAAAGATAGGAGTACATCTGCAGCTTGATGAGAAACAGTCACTAGAAAGACAGAGCATGAAGACACTAAGGGAGCAGGTTGAAATTTAGAGAAAAGAGCTTAGAGACTCAGTGAAAGTTGGGAAGGAAGTAAATATGGGAAGACAGAAGAAAGAAAGGGAGGAAAGAGGTGGTGACATAAAACTGTAACCCCAGCTCTCTTGAGGGTGAGGAGGGAAAGTTCAAGTCTTTCTTGGACAAATTAACAAGGCTGAAAATAAACGATTAAACAAAGGATCCACTGGGGATGTAGTGGAGTTCGCGCAGTAGGCACACGCAGTAGCCAAGACCACAGGGAAGCAGTCAGCACCAGCAGAGTCTGTGATCAGGTCTCAGACTGTCAAGACTTCTCCTGCTCAGAGTAGCCGTGGTTCTGAGCTCTCCCCGGACCTCGCTGTTGCTCCCAGCACAGCCCTCTGTGGCCGGTGTCTCTCTGCGGCCTGCCAACCCGTGTCCTGAGCCCAGGCTTTTGCCTTTGCCTCTTTTTCCTCCTTGCCATTCTCCCAATGTGCCAGTCACAGTCTGCGCTGGGGACTTTCTAACTGCTGTCCGCCTGTCTAGACACGAGTAGTGGCCCCTTCGCCTCCTCTGGATCTCCGTCCCTACATCACCTTCTCGAAGTCCCTTCCTGTCGGCCACAACTACAAGGTTCTCTCTCCCCTCAACGCGTCCAGTCCCCCCGGCCGACTTTGCGTTTCTCTTCAGCACTTTCTGTTAGCCTACCTTGTACTTTTTCTTTCTGCTTCCCACTAGAATTCAGTGGTTGGTTCAATGTTGACTTATAAGGAAATAGAGTTTGGTTCTCATCCACTTCAGTTTGTGACCAGCATAGCGGAAAGAGTTGAATCTGTGGGGCTGAAGATTTAGCTCAGTGGTTCCGGCACCTGCCTCGCAAGCACAAGGTCCTGAGTTTGATCCCCGGTAACCATATACAGTGCTGGGCATGGTGACTCACGCCCACCAGCCATCAATACCACATACCACGGTGCCAGACATGGTGGCTCACGCCTGTCATCTCAGCACTCAGGAGGCAGAGTCAGGAGGACTGCTGAGTTCCAGGCTTGCCTGGGCTACATAGTGAGCTCAGGGCCAGCCTGAACTACAAAGCGAGACCCTGTCTCAAAAAAAAAAAAAAAAAAAAGAGTTGAATCTGTGAACTGAGGCTCCACTGTACTTGGTGCATTCCTGTGGCCCTTGCGCCTAGAAAGGTGCATGGCAGGCAGTAGGAGGTTAACATGAAAAGAGATTAATCCTCATCGCTTCTCAAGCGAATGAAGACAGACTTGTGTCAGCCTGGGGGGTTTAAAGTATGGAAACACTAAACATCAGTAATAATGTAGAGTTTGCCTGAGCCTTTGGTTTATCTATTACCCCTAATTGAGAACTGGGTGGGTGATTCTACGTCTCTTTACTCCTGATCCATGTTAGGTGCCTAATAACTGTACAGTCTTTGGCTCAATCTACTAAAACTTCCAGCCTTATGATCTTGATGTATTTGTTTTATTGATGTGCTATATTTTAGTATCCACATCAATCTGAAAATTTAGTTTCTACATTTTGTTTTGAAAAAAATCTAGGCTGGGATATTTCTTAACATCAAAAGATAAAATAAAAGTGCCGGGCATGGTGGCTCACGCCTGTCATCCCAGCACTAGGGAGGCAGAGGCAGGAGGATTGCTGAGTTCGAGGCTTGCCTGGGCTCCATAGTGAGCTCAGGGCCAGCCTGAACCACAAAGCCTGAACTACAAAGACCCTGTCTAAAAAAAAAAAAAAAAAAGATAAAATTGAAAGTCATGAGCACAAAAGCTGCCAGCCCTCAGGAGGCATCAAGAACCTGGGAGCCCAGGACAGTTCTCTCAGAACACCACAAGCAGCGCAGGGCTGCAATGTGACCTCTGGGAGGCTGGGGAGGCGCGTGCCCGGGCCTGGCAGTCTGGTGCCCGCCTCGTCCCACCACAGCCACCTGCTCTGTGGTCCTGCCGCCCACACTGGCCCGGCCCACCTTCAGAGCCACCTGCTGCGGCTCAGCTGCTCTCTGTGACTTCTGCGTGGCACAGTTAGAGAATGCCAGTCACCAGCTTGCCAAGGACAGTGGAAGACGTGGCGCTCTGCAGGCGGGACTCTCGGTGAGTACGCGCGAAATACTCTTTCAGGAGTCTCCAGGCCGGGACGCAGCCAGCATCCGCACTGTGCTGGTGGTCACGGCGTGGTGGAAAGTTCACGGATTTGGGGAGCAGACAGCCCTGGGTTCCAGTTCCAACTTCAAGTGTGTGAAAAATAGCTCCTGTTTAGGAACTTAGAACACACAGGCACTGAAACGCCACCTCACATTCATGTTGACGTGGTCTAATAGTACAGCTCCCGGCCCCACAGGTGAGGACGAAGAACCACGGAGCTAGTAACTGGCAAAGCAAGGCTTGACTTCTAATCTCTCACACCCACACTCCCAACACTATGTTATACTCATTCTACCAGTTTGGAAGAAGCAAAACATTATAAAAACATTATCTCCCAATAACTAAAATGGAAACAAATATAATTAAACAAAATACAACAACTGCTCAGTAAATATTTTAACGATCTATCCTTAAAGGCCAGGGATTAAGCTCAAGTGGTACCGTGCCTACCTTGGAAGCACAAGGGCCAGAGTTCAATCCCTGGTTCCACAAAAAAATAAAATAAAATAAAAATTTCTAAATCTATCTTTAAAATGCAATACTTTGTAGAATTTGATGACTGCTCCCAGGGAAATTGCTGGGTTATCTTGTTTATTAGGAAGGAATTATTACATACAAATACATAGGAGTATACTTAATATAGTATGTTCATATTTGCTTGAAATCATCTGGATTGTGAGGGGCGTCAGCACAGGAAGATCCTGATAACCAGTGAGGCTGAGGGGTTCAGCGGTTATAACACCACTCATTCTGCTTCGCTGTATTCAGAAATCATAAGAAAGCACTTTTAACCTATCCCTTAACTTATTTGTAAAGCGTGTGTGTGTGTGTGTGTGTCTACAGAAAGAAGGAGCAGTTTGTTTTACTTGAAGTCTACACAAACTGCATCGATAGGAACAGTATCAATTACTCTTTCTTACGAATAAAACTGATCGCCACACGCACTTTTCTGACATGGAAAGTTTTCACAGTGTGAGGCAGGGTGGAGCTGGGGCCATGCTTCGAGAGCGAAGCCCACACAGAATCCCCCGGGGCAGGTGCTTTCTGAAACATGTATCTCTGAAACGTGACCAGCTGCCATAAACAAAAGATGCAAGGTTTTTTTAGACAATAATTTGCTCTCATGGCATAAAATGTAGGTGATATTCGTCCTTTTGAGGATACTAAATGGGAAAAATAGAAAACACGGGTATTACCAAAAGAAAAGAAAAAGATGAATTTACAAACCTCCTGTTTTATTATAAAAACTCAAAAACACAATGTAGGCTATGTATTCATGAAATTTAAGTAAAGTTAGAGACCTGAAATTAGCTGAAACTTTTACTCAATGAATTCACTAGGAAAATGGCCTATGTCTTCAATTCTAGAGTACAAATATAGGCAGTAATTTGGTGAGGGCATGCTAAACGTTCATTTTTAATAATGGAAAAAAGATTATAAAGTCATATACAGTGAAGTGAAACCAAGATGGAAATTTTAAATCTATCGTTCCACAGAAATGTGTTGAGAAAATATTGAATAGCCTTTGTTTTATATTCATGAGCAAGGAGTATCCCGTAAGAAAGCAGTGTTACTGGTCAGGTGTTCAGTATTTTAAACTTGTCACTTATTCAAACATCGATTTGTTGCTTTCTGAGAGATGCCTCAACCAAGCCGGAAAAAGAAAAAGGAAATCCAATGGCACCCAATTAAGTAAATATTCAAAGCTCTTTGACTAGGTCCTAAGAATCACAGCCTAAACCTTAAGCCTGAAGACAGTGTGGTGAGGTCCACCCTCTTTTTGTCAATATTTTTTTGGTGTATCATGGCCAGAGAGAGCAATTTTCATTCTCTTTAACAAATCTCTTTAACAGACATAAAACATGATCCTTAAAAGCAATTTAGGCCCAATAAAATATTCACTATCAAATTTCAGTTAAAAGTCATCCCATTCAAGAAAATATTTTTTTCAGACTCTAGAACTGTGCCATATACTCTGTTCCCACAACCAGGAATCAAAATTTAAAACAAAAAAAAATTAAAAAGAATAGTACAGCAGAAATTGTTCTTAACTTTTAGCCAGAGGCTCCAATTGTCATTCTATTTACTTCTGTGCAGTTTAGATTTTCAGCCATTTCCTCCTCTAGAAATGATGCCACTTCAGAGTGAAGAATATTAATGCTGCACTGAAGGCCTACATGAAACAAGATCTATAATTATTCGTGACCATCCAAGTGCAAGCTCACTGCCCGCTACATAGCCCTGAGACCCGCTATCTCTAAGAGAAGTACAGAAGAAGAGCTCTGTGGGAAAGGGGGTCTTCGGGGTGACGTTATCACAAGTAATAAACCTGGCCTCCCTAGTTCAGGGAAACTCGGGTTAGCACTTGTACGAGCCAGTCTTAGAGTTCGTTCTCTTTGCTCTCGTACCAAATTCAGCACTTTCGTTTAAGGGTGTCCAGACATCAAGGATGTCATCTCTGCTCAGTCAGCCAAACGGTCGTCATCACTCCATGATTTAACAATCATAATTTTTGAGAATGATACCTAAAGAAAAGCTTATTTTCTAACACTGATATTTTTGTTTTGTAATAATTTTTCTCCAAATAAAGTAAGTCCATGTTTTTATCTCTAGCATGTTCTTTTTAATGCCTATATATATAATATACATATATATATATAAATATGGGGGAGAGAGAGAGAAAACACAAAATTTCCCTGAAGCAATAAATGTAGGGCTATTAACTTTTTCTCAATTTAATAACTTTTATGTTCTAATTCCTACAGCATACTGAACATTTCACTAGGTCAGTTTCTTTGAAACCATAACCTTAAGAATGAGCATAAAAGAAGATGAATTTTCCCAGATTCTCTAAATGTGTGATGGCCCCTCTCTGTGGTATTTAAACCATTTTTCTTTCTCTCTGTATGACAGAATAAGAACACGAATCCTGAAGTCTAGATGAAAATCAAAGAGCAAGGAATTATGGATATCTTCATTAAATGCACCCTTTCCCCCCCAAAAAAAAGATGCTGTCAGAAATGTCTTTGGCAAACTTGATATTGTTCTTGTAGCTCACGATGCTTCAGAAGCACGACTTCTCCAAGGAAACACTAGATCTTGTAACCGAAATATCTTTAAATCTTTTAGATAGCCAGTCCACAGGGAAAGGTTTAAGAAAGGATCAAAGCTTGTCCTTTCAGCTTGAATTATTCCATTACAGCTGAATGTGACATAATTACAAAAGATGTTGGATGTGGAATCTCATCAGGATTATCTGACTCTCATCTTTGTGGAAAAAGCCTCCCCAGCTGTTGCCCTGCTCGCCTGAATGTGACAGGGGCACCCAGTACGAAAGTATTTGTGAGTGACCGCTGCTTGGGGCGAGCTTAGCTTCCTGAGGCCATTTGGTGACTTTCCACAAATATCAATAGTATGAAAAAAAACCCAGAAAGCAGTATTCTGGGGTAGCTCCATTTTCATCCACAAAGCAGCTTAGGAAACATTTTTTTTTTTTTTAAACAGCAGCCAGGGGCTTATCTTTTGGCACATGTGCGTTCAATTCAACCAGACTCATTTAGCCATAAACATTTCAATCAGAAACGATCACTTGTCCTCCTCTGCGGGCCTGCATTGTTCTTATTTGTTTATACAATCTCATCTTAATTTAGCACTCAACTGTCTTGATGCCTGTTAATGACTTTACTGGTAGAAATTCTTGTTAAGAGGAATGACTCCGAAAGAGCATTTATGACCCTGAAAATGAAATAAGCTGAATAAATATTTAATTTCCCACTATGTTTAACAAGTTCTGGCCATTGGTAAATCACGTCTGAAATTTTAAAAGGTGTGGTTCTTGCAAGCATTCGCCCAACTTTCTTTTATTAAATCTCACTATGGAAGTTCAATTGTAAAATATAACATCAAACATAACATGTCGAATAATTACTCATTCCAAAGGATTTGGGGAAAGAAAAAAAAATACTTTTCTTTCCTTCCTTGTCGTGGATTACATTTTCTTCATACATTATTAATGAAGTTAAACTACCAGTAACATGCCAAATGTACCGCGCAGGAGATTTGTGTCTAATCCAGCACAAAACAGGCCCAGTCACATAATGATAGAAAAAAGAACAAATGTCAACAGTCTCACACTGGGACTAGATTAGGCAGACTGCACTTACTGATTTCTTACACAGGGATTATCTCACTTGTAGCGCGAGGAGAAGGAAGGCCACACTTCTCCTCCATTAACACAGACTTGCACCTGAAGAAAACAGGGGGAAAAGGCTCCTTGCCTCCCTCCCTTCTCGGCCCACAGCCGTGGAGACGGGGTTTATTAAATACCACAGACTTAAGCCATTGTTTGGATAATGGGCTACATAAAAATGTCTAATAGTGATATACACATATTAATACCTCAGAGATCAAATATAATATCGCCTCTCATTGAACTCTGATTAGATCATGCTTAAAATAGCTCGTGTTTACTGTTTACCCTTCTACTTGCTAGGTTCGCAAAGCTCCCTGGCTTAGGTCATGGCTGGATTCCGCACAGACAATATTAATGTTGAAAGAGTGTAAGGATTTTTCCCCTTTAATCTCTCGAGGCTGAGGCTTGAAGTCCTTACGTAAGCACACCGCCATTGACTTCAGGAAGAGTTCAGCAGTTGCATAAATATCTCAGAAGCCGGCTTCAGTCCCCGTGATTAGTCTTGTTCACAGGGTATGTGTCCACTGAGAGTGTAGTTTCAAGACTTCGACTGCTGCATTATCTATGTGCAGATCACATGCTTTAAATTAAGCGACATAGAATCTTGATGCGTGCACTTATTCATTATTTATTTAGACTTCAGAATATAGACATTTCTGTGACCTCAAAAACAGCAGCGACTGACATTCACTCCAAAGAGTGGTGCCAATGTACCAAGGACAACATCTTCCAATGCTTCTGCATGCAATCGTTTTCCAAGTGAGTTGTTTTAAAGAAAAACTCAATCCTTGAAAAGTGTTTCAAGAAATTTTACCTGAAGAGAAATCTTATCTTAAGATGTACTTGCATTTGGCTTCTAAATTATGTGTTAATTTGCCATGAGTCTTATTCACATTGCTTAGAACACTGGCTCAAAAGCCAGCCTTTCAGTTCCACCATTCTCCAAAATAATAAGCTCTTCTCCTGTAAGGAAATCTCAGGAATGTTTCTCCACCTCTTTGCCTGAGACTTTTCCCTGCTGATCTTGACTGAATGTTTCCCTGGCACTGTTTTTCTTCCACATTTTCATCCCTCTTCCAAATCCTATGGGTGGGTTTGGTGGTTTGGAAAAGCTCCCTCTGCAGGGGACTCTGACGCCATCCACAGCCCTGGAACTAGCCAGACGTGAAGGGGTCAAGGATATGGACTATACCCTCCAGCTCTGTGAGCCGAAACAAAACCCTCCTTCTAAACTGGCTTTACCAGCAGCAGAACGCTGACTTATGTGTCAAGGGTTCATTTCAAAAGGAAAAGTTCCACAAATGTTGTTTAAAAAACAAGCTCCATGGAACATTTCATTCTAAAAGAATATGCATAGGTATCTCTCCTCAGGATGAGGTTAGCCTTCCCTGAGGATGAGATGATCTTAACATATAACCACAATCTATCACATTTGTATCTGCCAAGATACCTGAGTGGATATCATTGATCCTGTCGACCACTGAGGATTCTGACTCTGTGTCACGCAGCCAGGAAGTAAGAAAGCAGATCGCAAGGCTCTACTTTCAGGGATCATTACTATAGTTGCTTCAGTATGTGTTTTCTGACTGCAAAACTAACATTGTATTCCATCCAAATCAAGGTAAGCACTCTGCGAGTGCTTATCGTAAGGTACCACTTTTAATTCCAAGCAAACTGAATAAAAATGTTTAACCACTGTCATAAAACTTTGATATGTATCTGCATCTTTGCGTCTTCTTCCCTTAATACTTCATTGTTCCAAACTACATTGGCAAAGATGGGTACTGGTATTTTAGAGGACATCAGATAGTAGCAAACTAACATTTTCACTTGGATTAGTTAACATTTATTTCTCAAATCTCATATACAGTAAGAGATTATGTTTTCCATTTATAGTTATATGAAAGATCACATTTAAGGGTATTGATTTAATTTTCAAAATTGACATGCTCTAGCTATTCATTACTGTCATAAAAGGCACAAGGCTGAGGCAACCATGTGAAGGTGGAAGGGGAATAACTGATGTTTGGAAATCGTGGATTTGCTGATGCTTCTCTGTGGCCAGGGAGGAGGGAACAAGGAGCAAAGTACCAATGCCAGCTGCCGAAACACGCGGCCTGCAGCAATTTTCGTGGATCACAAATCGGAACTAACCGTGCTATTAGAAGATAAGAAAGGCCTGAGTCACTAATGTAAATTCCCATCTTAAGAATCTGGAAGAAGCACAAATTAAGGCCAGTGTAAGGAGAAGAAAATACATGATAAAAATTAGAGCAGAAATCAATGAAATTGAAAACAAGAAAATAATAGACAAAAACCAATAGAATGGAAAAGCTAGTTGTTTAAAAAGATAAATAAAATTGACTAATCTCTAGCCAAGTTAAATATACCAATAAAGTCAATTTTAAAATAAATAAATGCAGAAAAAGAGATGGAAAGCACAAATTACTAATATCAGAAGTGAAGTATCACTAAAGATCCCATAAACATTAGTAGTGTCAAAAGGAATTACATGAACAGCTATGATAATTTAGATGAAATAGAAACATTCTCTAAAAGACAGGAAACTTTGAAAACGTACACATAACTAGATCACTGAGTATTCCTGCATCTTCCTCAATCAATAACTGATGATCTCTCAAAGTAGAAAGCTATCAGATCCAGAGGGTCTCATTAACAAAATCCAAATACTTAAGGAAAGTCTGATGACAATCTCCACGTTCTTTTCCCACAAACAGAGGCAGAAGGAATGTTTCCTCCATCATTCTGTGAACACTTCCTGAATTCACTCAGCATTGAATAAAAAAATATAATGCAAGAAAGGTGAACTATAGATCGCATTGCCTTCTTTTAAAAGCAACATAAAAACCATAAAAAAAGGGGCTGGAAATTTAGCTCAGTGGTTCCAGTGCCTGCCTCGCAAACGCAAGGTCCTGAGTTCGATCCTGGTGACCACATACAATGCTGGGCGTGGTGACTCCCGCCCACCAGCCATCAATACCGCACACCACAGTGCCAGGTGTGGTGGCTCATGCCTGTCATCCCAGCACTCGGGAGGCAGAGGCAGGAGGATTGCTGAGTTCCAGGCTTGCCTGGGCTACATAATGAGCTCAGGGCCAGCCTGAACTACAAAGCGAGACCCTGTCAAAAAAAAAAAAAAAAACATAAAAAAGGCTAAAATGTTGAATGTAATGTTATATAAAAAGAATTACACACCATCTTGCAGTGGAGAAGAGCACATGAATCATAGTCGCATTGAGGGCAGGAAACCGCTCTTGTGACTTTCATGAGGAGAGTCGACTCTGAAAGGCAGAGAACGGAAAGGGCCAGTGAGGTAGGAAGAAGAAATGAGGTAGATAAAATCCCACAGGGAAGCTCGTCCCGAGGCGCAGGTGGGAATGGTGCGAGGGGAGACGGGTGGGCGGCTGGCGTGGCGCTGGCGTGCCTGTAGATGGCAAGGCCAGAGTCCTGGCTTCGCCTCGGAGGAAACGGGGAGCTAGAGCCCGACGCGCGTGCCGCCCCCTCCAGCGTGTGGCCCGCCTCCCCAGGGCCGTGGGACGGTCCTGGCTGCCCAGGCCACGGGCGCCTGGCGCTTCACGGGCTGCATAGGTCCGAGCAGACGGACGCTGCTCGCAGGTCTGCCCGGCCTGCACGCGAGCCCCCGGGCCTGCGGCCACCGCCGGACTCCCGGGCACGCAGCAGGCCTGCCAGGCTGAGAGACGCAGCAGCGCGCAGGGAACCGCAGCAGCAGTGGAAGTGTCTGCGGACAGTAGCGATGGGCGAAACGGCTTCAAGGACGAGAAGAAGGCAAATGAGGGAAGGAAGAGGGGGCGTCCGGCAGAAGCAAGGTCCGTGGTGCGATGGACGCGCGGGGGGAGACTGGCCTTTGCTGCGTGTTGTTCTGGCAGAAGAGGCCCCGGCCCCTCCCGCCCCGGCGCTGCCCCGAGAAGCCTGCCCGCAGCCGGGTTCTGTCGCCCCGGCGATGGTCACTCTGGCCTGCTCACTTCACAGGTCTTTCTGTTCAAATTCGATATCCGTGGTGAGCAGTAGCCAGAGGGTCTTGTCACTGCAGTCCAGGAAGGTCCGCCTGTCATTTATTTCCACTCCGTGATGATATTAGGGTCGTGTTTAGGACTTAAATACGTCTGCACGGGGCGGTCTTCCCCTCTCCATTCACAGTTGGCCTTTGGACCTCTGCCCAGCGGTTGTACCAAGCCCTGCGGTGCCAAGCACTGTGTGGGAGATCCAGGGAGCACTGTTCCAGTGCGACCTTACAAAGGCCCTCTGTACTCTTACTGTACAGTACAGACAGACGGACGGCACCTGCCCACAGCGTCATAATGAATCAGCCTGCATTTTCCTACCACTGAGCACCGCCTGAGAACAAAAGCCAAAGATGTGGAGATACACTTCTGCCGACGACGCGCCTCTGACGTCCTCCGCCCCTCTCCTTTTAGGCTTCCCTGCGTGGTGCTGCACTGAATGTTAAGCCAACCTCGCTTTAAAGAGCGTGTGGGTCCGACAGCCCTCGCTGACTGTATTGCCAGGCTAATGAGGTCAAAGTCTATCTTGGCTTCAATTCCCACGCAGTCCAATTAACTTTGATCTGTGCTGTATTGCCAAGGTACCCACGAACTACTGTGCCCAAGCAGTGAGTAGGTGTAGTCCATCAAAAGAAAGGCCAGCGAATAATAAGTAGATCACAGGACATCCATCATCTATGAAAAATCAACAGGTATATTTTATATTTCATAAGGAGGTTGATATGTGGAGCCAGATGAACGGGCGTCTTTGTGCCTGGAGGTGAGTTCATCTCTGCCCTGGTCCAGACGATCAGCTGTGAAGCCTGAACACAGACCCAGCCACCCCGGACAAAGGAGAAGTGTTGAGACAGACAGACCGGTGCCTCTCATAGAGAGGCCTCAACCGAGGCAAGACTCGGAGTGGAAATACTTACAAAGCATAAGCGGAGAAAGAGATATAACTTGATAAACTGCATCTCTCTCTTATTCATATATGTGCTTTACTGCTCTTCCATTAAACAACACAAAAGTTTAATCGTTGGGCCAGAGATTTAGCTCAGTGGTTCTGGCACCTGCCTCACAAGCACAAGGTCCTGGGTTCGATCCCCGGTAACCACATACAATGCTGGGCGTGGAGACTCACGCCCACCAGCCATCAATACCACATACCACAGTGCCGGGCGTGGTGGCTCACGCCTGTCATCCCAGCACTCGGGAGGCAGAGACAGGAGGATCGCTGAGTTCGAGGCTTGCCTGGGCTACATAGTGAGCTCAGGACCAGCCTGAAGTACAAAGCTAAAAAAAAAAAAGTTTACTCGCAGTCTGGCTACGCGTCCCTCCTAACATCTCCCACGTCTTCAGTGGATATAGGCTCAGGAAATACAAATTCCTTTTAATCTTAGCTTAAATAAAGCATAATTAGATGGGGTAAATATGGTGTCAGACTGTGTTAGCAAGGCACAGATGAGTTTAAAAATGGTATTAAATAGTTTTGTTTTTCTAAAAGTGGCTTTTACTGATGATTTATAATTAATTTCACGTTACCCAAATATTTTTCTTATTTATTTTCTTAGTTTTGCATTTGTTTTGTTATACATAGAAAGATGCAACCTAAAACATCAAATCCATGATTACTCAGATCTTATTGAAGTAAGGGAAATGTAGACGTATAAGCTAACATAAATAATATTAAAACATTACACAAGCCTCACAATGGGCGTATGAGTGACGAACGTCTAGAGATGGATATAAGTCCACAAGGCAAGACAAGAAATAAGATCTCCAATATTGGAAAACAAACATTTGGATTTTGCATTAGTATTTTTCAAAAAGCAAGGGGTCACCCCAGAAACATCCACTAAGGCAGTGAGTGCTCACTTATTGGGGGGAAGCCATACCAAGGAGCTTCCAGCACTCCCTTAGCATCTCTGTGTCACCAAATAAATTTACCTCAGGATGGTTATAAAATGCAAAAGAATAGCTCGAGTAGAAAGAATTTTAATCTTAGTCTCTTTCTAAAGAACAACTGTCAGCATTGGACATACGGTGAGGGCGCCCCCCCCCCCCGCCGCCGTGATTCTGGCCCTTACAGAGCGTAGGGAAGAACACGCGGCCTGGTGGATCCGGCTCCGCACGGAGCCCCACGCGCTGGACCCCAGAAGCACGCCAGTGTCTCGGCCACAGGAAAAGCGCCACACACGTCGCAGACATGCTTTCCCTCGGCTGGCCGAGCGCCCCTCAGGCACCCGGAGCTGGGTCCCAGCGTCCTGTGGAGCCCTGAGGTCAACAGGCAGAACTGCCCTTTACACTTGGCACTTTTTATTTAACAGAATTTTTTTTCTTTTTTTTGAGACAGAGTCTCGCTTTGTAGCTCAAGCCTCAAACTCAGCAGTCCTCCTGCCTCTGCCTCCCGAGTGCTGGGATGACAGGCATGAGCCACCACGCCCGGCACTGTGGAGTGTGGTACTGGTTGCCACGCCCGGTATTGCTGTATGTGGTTCCCAGGGATCAAACCAGGGACCTTGCGCTTGCTACACAGACTCCGTAACCACTGAGCTAAAGCTCCAGCCCAACATTATTTACTTTTTAACATTAACCACTTACTTCTAAGCAAGTAAAGGAAAGTAGCTATACAATTTTGTGCCCTAGATAAAGAAGCGCACTGGCTCATATGGAAGCAGGAACCCTGCAGAAGAATCAGTTCTCCAAACCTGTGACGTACCAGGGTTCAGGGACTGAGTCTTTGGCCCTTGGAGGGTCAAGGGAGAGTCCTCCCCAGGGCCGGCAGGTGCTCCAGCCTGGAGACACACCACCAGCAACTTGGGGCTGAATTTTCAGAGGCAGGAAAAGGAACCAACATGACCCCTTCTTGCTAAACTCCTGTGAAGGACTTCTTTATTGGAAAGAGAAGCTATTTTTTTTCTTTTACTCAGCCAAATACTCTCAGAGTTTCTTTACCCCAAGAACAGTGAGGCCCCAAATGAGAGCCACGTGGACAGGAGACTGGCCCCAGGCACGGGGCATGGGCAAGACGGAGTGGATCCCCGATCCTGAAGCTGCAGGTGAACCTGGGCTCCCAGCACGGGTGACTGTCCTGACTGCTGAGACCCAAAGTTTCATTCTGGTTACTTTCTGAGAGGATGTTTCCTCCCTTTGTACGGTGCGATCTTCAGTGTGAGTCACTAGACACCAACTTGGGGAGGGCGCAGCTTCAGGTGAGACAGAAACTCAGGAGCCCTGGAGTGCGGGAACAGGACCGAGACAGGTATGTGGGGCCTTAGGGGAAACAGGGGAGGCGGAGTGGAGCAGGCATAGTACCAGCCACCCCCAACAAGGACCCGGGCAGGTGGAGGAGGACAGGTTCCCTCCACTCCTAGACCAGCAGGGCATCTAATCTCACTTAAATCTGAAACGCGTCCCTGACAAGCTGCAAATCTAGGCCGATGACACAGACTGTCCCAGCTCCCGACATCTAATGTGATCCTAATCTGGCTCGCTGTGTTCCTCCTACAGAAATACACACTGGGAAGAAGTCTGCTTATGACTAGTTCACAAGGAAATAACAGATTATAATCAAAGACCTAATTTATGTCACTCAAGAATATTCCTCCGAAAAACAAAGAATGCTTGAGCTGCAGCACTGAGGTGGGCTATCCAGCAGTGAAGAAATGGTTGTGTGACGTCTTCTGAACTCTGGTCATGTTGATAATCAGTTCTGGCTAGAAACGTCCAGAAATAGTTACCACTTAGAGCTACCAAGGAAATGCCAGGGGAAAGGAGCAGTTGAAAACATACCTCTGGAGAGCACTGGAGCTATTTCTTAGGTGTTTGTCTCCTAAATTGCAAAGTAGAAAGCGTTTAATTCTAGAATACGTAGAACCAAAATGCTGATACAAATCAGCCTACCTCTTGCATTTCCTCAGAAATGGGTTTCTTTCTTCAATCTCAGAAACTCCCAGTCAGAATACACGGAACAGCAGCAGCTGAAGTGCATGTCTTCAGAAGAAAGGGGCAGAAAATCACAGGCAAGCCGCACCAGGACCCTGTGCACACGCCCGCATGCCCACGTGTGCACACAAACAGACAAAGGGAGGAATAGAATTGACTGTATGGAGCTCTCACTGCCGTCAGAGAGAGGGGCAAGCGAGGTTTCTGTGACCTTTCTGTCCCGTGCGTTTCCACAGTGGTGTCCAGGGCAATGGAAATATTATTCTCACCACTCTTGGCCAAGAAGTTTCAACAGAGACCTCGGTATCGCACGGGGGTTGGGGGGCCGTGGAGCTGGGACCCAAAGTCTGTGTCATTTCATATTCTGTGCCCTCTGGTTACACAGCACATCTCATTTACTAACCGGGGGTGAAACACGCTAAGTGCCCCTTGGAAGACTGGAAAGGCCAAGTCCAAATAAAACAGACCCATTCCGAAGTGATGCAGGTACGACCGAGACCAGGAGCGTCAGCACCAGGGCAGGGTGGGAGGAGTAGGCCGAACGCCACAGGGCACAGTGGGCACAGGCTGAGTCAGAGGCTTTCGAGACCCTCACAGGACACCTTAAGATTGCCAAGGAGCTTGTACAGAAACTGAAATGCAGTATGAGTAGAAGTGCTGGCCCGGCCTGCACTCACCCGAGCACACACACAGGACAACAGAACTCCAGGCTGGCAGCGGCCTCTCGGTCCTGAGTGCTGGCTTCCCCAGGCGCAGAGCAGCATGAGTTCCCCAAGAGCGACCGACGGTGAAAAGCAGGGAGCTGGTTTTCTGGGGTCTCCGTGTAGAAGCGGCACAAGAAATTTAGAGAGAAAAGCACCTCGTACCCCAGATGAGGTAAATGGTAGCCCTCCGTTCAAGGGTATCTGCTGGCTCTGCTACCGCAAACTGATCTTTGAGACAGAAGGCACGCACTGCCTTTCTCCAGGCTGCTTAGGAAACAGGCTGCTGTGGCTGCTTGCAAGTCTTCAGGCAAATGCTGGTCTCGCTCCTACCAGACTGTCTGTGGGCAGAGGAATCCCACCAGGAAACAGCAGAGCTCAGAATGGCATTTCCGGGGCCGGAGGGTTAGCTCAGTGGTTCCGGCGCCTGCCTCACAAGCACAAGGTCCTGAGTTCGATCCCCAGTAACCACATACAATGCTGGGCGTGGAGACTCACGCCCACCAGCCATCAATACCACATGCCACAGTGCCGGGCGTGGTGGCTCACGCCTGTCATCCCAGCACTCGGGAGGCAGAGGCAGGAGGATTGCTGAGTTCGAAGTTTGCCTGGGCTCCATAGTGAGCCTGAACTACAAAGTGAGACCCGGTCTCAAAAAAAAAAAAAAAAAAAAAAGGTATTTCCAAAGGAGTAGGGGAAAAGGAGCAAGAACCTGAGAAGGAAGCAAAGGAGAAAAGGGGTGAGTACAGAGAGGTGCGAGAGACGGCCCAGCGGAGTGCAGACAGTGAGAAGATGAGGAAGAAAGTCGCCATTAAGCCACAGGACTGCAGAGGATTTGGCATTTCACGTGCTTTTTGACTCTTGGGTTCTTTATTTTGATAGACATTTTTCTTTGTCTCCTTTTTATTTTGCATTAAAGTAGCATAAAAGACCTTATCTTGTATTGAAGTGACATAAAACTTCCTATTTGCATACATCTATTAAATATTTATACCAATACAACTTTAGAGTTTTCCTTCATTTAAAATGTAATATGATTATTGTTGAGTAATTTATTTTCTCAGGTATTCTGTATTTTCATTTTACATGGTCCAAAGGACACACTGCTTTCAGTTTAAATACTTGAATGCAGTTTTGGGTAAGAGATTCACAGAGATTGAAGAATATCAGATCAATAACTACCTTGGTAACTATCTCCATAACTGATTTCTGCTAAAAATGTATTTTATGAACAAAACGCTGTGAAATGGCAAGACTTTGGGTAAAGAAAAGAGAATTCTATTTTCACAGGTTCCGGGTTCTATCAAAATTGGTCGTCTTGTTGCATCGGGGCTGAAGTGCCTGTGTTTATCCCTCTTCTGGAACGTCAGTGGCATGTGCAGTAGGAGACTCACGTGCCCTCTGGTCACACAGGTCACCACTCTTGGCTAAAAAGGTTCAACAGAGCCAGGACAGATAACGCAAAGCAAAAGCAAGTGTGTGTATTGCTCCCTACTGTGGCTAAGCCCCCCACTTCTTACCAAGCTCTAGCACTTAGACCTCTCAGGATAATTCATACTGTGTTAGTTTCCTAACGCAATTAAAATTAGGTTAGAGTTGAAGTCTAGATTCAACTGCCCCAGCTTGGCAAAGCAGGTAGCTTTTCAAGTCATGATGGCACAAATGAATTGAATGCACAGGTGCCCTCCACCCCCACCCCCGAAAGCAACCATTGCCTGATCTGCTATTTATTTATTTATTTATTTATTTATTTATTTATTTATTTATTTATTTATTTATTTATTTATTTATTTGAGACAGGGTCTCACTTTGTAGTTCAGGCTGGCCCTGAACTCACTCTGTAGCCCAGGCAAGCCTCAAACTCAGCAATCCTCCTGTCTCTGCCTCCCGAGTGCTGGGACGACAAGCATGAGCCACCACACCTGGCACTGTGGTATGTGGTATTGATGGCTGGTGGGCGTGAGTCGCCACACCCAGCATTGTATGTGGTTACCGGAATCGAACTCAGAAACTTGTGCTTGCGAGGCGGGCGCCAGAACCCCTGAGCTAAATCTCCGGCCCACGATCTGCTATTTTTTTTTTTTTTTAAAGCATGGAGAAATCTTCAGTGTTGACAGGTGAAAAGGAAATTTACTGCAGTAAAGAAGAAAAGCAGAACCAGGCTCTACAGCCTTTCATGCCTTGGCCCTGTAAGGAAATTTCAAGTTTTTTAATTAAAGAAAATGGCGAAGTAAATTCAATGGAAGAAACCCAAATTGAAAGCACATTTTTATGTCGTGAACAAGTCAATTTAATATGAATAATATTGTGAGCTGAGATTTTGGAGGAAACTCAAAATGAAAAGCACGAACAAATTAAATATTCAAGCTTGCCTTAAAATGTTACTCTGAGGAATAAATAAGGGAGAGTAAAAGCAGGTGACTGGAAGATGTCTGAAAGAAACACAGACTAAAGATGTTCGATTAATAATTTGTCGCTGCCTCCTGTAATACCAGGCCCTGCTGACCCAAAAAGCACCGTGTTACGTATGTGTTAGACATTTTATTCCTGACCTATAAATCTATTAGCCAGAATATGCATTACTGGTTAAAAAAGAAAAGAAAAACTCCAAATTCTATTAAAATGCTTCACCATTTCAATTGAATATTCATTATAAATCTTAAAGCTGCCATCTAGCCTCCTTGGGTAGGATTTACTCCATGAACATTTCAAATTACTCAAGCGTATTGACCTTGGTTCCGCCGGGATCGCCCCTGCGGAGCAGAGACCGCCCGGCGGGGCTGGGAGTCGGCGTCTTTCTGATCTCACTTCCGCGCGTTGGTCGACGGCGCGGTCAGCCGCTCCGCGGGCGCCCTCCCGGGTGGCTTCGCTCGGTGGCCGCTTCCCCGCCCAGCCGTGTGCTGCGTGGGCTGCCTTCCTGACCTCTTGCCGGGGGCGAATAAAACCTAACAAAATTCAATTCGTGTTTTAAAAGCAAAGTATAGTTATGACTGGAGACTCCTGTCCTTGCGGGAGAGGACAAGACGGGAAAGCGCTCTCCTCTCTACGCGAGGTCCAAAAGAAAAGCGCAGGAGTCCCCTTTGGTCTCCGTGCCCCGGGGAGGCCGCGGCCGTCTCCGCCCTGCTGACTCCCCACGTCAGTGCCGCCCCGCCCCATGCTCCTGCCCGGCGGCCGGGCCCACCCGCAGCGCTGCCCCGAGGAGCAGCGGGGGGGACTCACCTCAGCCGCAGCAGCGCGCAGCTTTCAGTGTTTGCCATTTGCAGCTCCCAACAGAGTTCTGTCGAAAAGCACTTTTGCTCCTCACTTTTCAGTATGAAGAGGATACACGTTACCCTTCTCTTACCGATGCCAGAAATGAAACCTAGGAGAAAATAAGTCACATAAGCAAGGCCACAGAGCCCTCAAGGATCTCCAAAGAGGGCCGGAGGGTTAGCTCAGTGGTTCCGGCGCCTGCCTCGCAAGCGCAAGGTCCTGAGTTCGATCCCCGGTAGCCACATACAATGCTGGGCGTGGAGACTCACGCCCACCAACCATCAACACCGCAGACCACAATGCCGGACGTGGTGGCTCACGCCTGTCATCCCAGCACTCGGGAGGCAGAGACGGGAGGATTGCTGAGTTCGCGGCGGCTTGCCTGGGCACCATAGTGAGCTCAGGGCCAGCCTGAACTACAAAGCGAGACCCTGTCTCCAAAAAAAGCAAAAAAAAAAAAAAAGAATCTCCAAAGGCCAGCGCTGGACACGCGGCCCTGCTGTTAGCTGCTTGCTGCTGCGTCGGGGGCCTTCGGTGCCTTCTGACAGCGCGGCTCAGCTCACCCGCAGCTCTGCAGCTCTGCAGCTGGGCCCCGGCGCACCCATCCCCGGCCAGGGCCAGGCTCTCCGAGCGCAAACACGGTCTCTGCGGTTAACGAAGCTGCTCCAGGAGTGGTGATCTCTCTGAGAAGACGATGATCACGGCCCGACATGTTTCATATTGTTGAAATTAGTCCTGAGGATTAGCACGGGCTTAGGACGCAGTGATCTCAGTCACGCGCAGGACGTGTGCGACCGTGAAGGTGTCACGTGGCCAGCGACCGGCCAGCGAAGGCAGCGTTTCGGAGGTGGAGACGCCTTAGATGTCCTCTGGTACAGCTGCTCCTGCAGACGACCTTAGGAGGGCTCCCTGGCGCCACACAGACGGGGACAGTCGGGTTGGTGGCTGGGCTGACGGCTCGCTCTCTCTCTGAGCTGCGGCTTGTCGTTCCGGAGCTTAAGTTTAGAGGAGTTAGTGGATCCTGGCAAGACTTCTCCAGACGGGTTCTCTCCCGACAAGGAGCCCTACAAGTACAGTTAGTATGTTGATTATTAATTTTTATGAAAATTAATGGTGTATACGTTTCCGAGGCTGGTAAGACCTCTTTCATATGACTCTAGGGAGGACACGAAGCCACCAGGAGCCCTCCAGAAGTGGCGGGATCTTAGTGAGAAAAAAATGAAACGCTTCCATTTGCCAACTTTATAGTCACTGAGCACGTCACTTAGGCCCTTAGGTTCCCTAAGGCAGGACTGGCAGGTGTCATTAGCTTCTGCAACCGCCTGGATGTGTAGAAGGCACACACTGTGCCAGGTGAGTGTCTTCTCCATTTGCCCTGAGGCCAGGTTCTTGCCCTGGCACTGTGGGACAGCTGAGGAAAGTTCTTCGGGGTGACAGGGGGATGGGCATGATGAGGACAGGCCGAGCCGTAGGCCTCCATGCGTTTGGCCATACTCGGCTCCCTTCCTCAGCACTGGTAAGGGTTACACGGTGATGACGGTGATAGGTGGACGGCAGATAGACAGACAGACAGATGACAAATAGATCGATGATAGACAGATACATACATACATATATAGATAGATACATAGACAGATAAATCGATGATAGACAGATGGACAAATAGATTGATGATAGACAGATACATACATATATATAGATAGATACATAGATAAATCGATAGACAGATGGACAAATAGATCGATGATAGATACATACATATATAGATAGATACATAGATCAATGATAGATAGATAGATAGGTAGACACATAGATAGATACATAGACAGACAGACAGATGCTACTGCACAGCTGCACTCTCGGCCACACCCACTCTCCTCCCACCAATGCATCTGCATCACTCATCACAGTCAGCTAGGATAAGTCCTTTTCCCTGAACTGCACATTTTTTGTGTCTCTTTTCACACGATCAACTTTGTACTTTTAAGCCTCAATCTCATTTCTTCATGTTGGCCATAAATTTGGGACACACTGCGTTCGAATGATACATAAATGCTAGCATCTAGAGAAAGAAGACACGGGTTACTTTTTCTCCAGTGAAGACTGAAAGGCAAATGAGAGAAATTTTTTTTAAATTAGCCCCCAAACCAGCCTCAGTTTTCCTGAAAGCATTTAAATGGCACTGTGGTAGAAATATCGAGGTGCTGCTTAGGAGTGAGTGTCAGGGGCTCATTTGACAAGCAAGTGGCCACATGTCATTTATAATACAACGCACACAGAGCGAGACAGATTAGCCAGATGCGACTGCAGCTCATCGCTGTGGACGGCGTGCCCTGCTCAGCTCCGATGCTCCCCTCCGCTCAGCACGCGCTGCAGCGCGGTGTCCGACCCCAGCGCGTCTACAAGACACAAGACGCTGCTCGGACACCTGCACTTTCTCTCCTGAGGGAGAGCTCTGCACGGGAGTGCCTCGAACAACGGCACCCGGACCCGGCCCGAGCCCGGCCCGAGCCTCTCTCTCAGAGACGCAGCCCAGCCGCGTACCCGGAGTCACAACCCATCACAAACGCAGCTCAGAAGGGAAACTCCACGCCGGACTTATTCACCGAAACTCCTCAGGCTAAGTTCACGAAAATGTCATTTTGGTAAAATAAATAAATAAATAAACTGCATTACTTTGGAATTTGTAGTGATTAGACATCTGCATTGATAATTGGGTTCTTTCGTTGTTTTTTTCTTCATATGTCTACCATTAGCATTATGAAATGATGCATAATAAATTATGCAAGATGCATAAGAAACAAAGAAGAGCAGATATGACCTTGCTTACACTGAGCATAAATTGCGGTGGGGGATTATAATCACAGACAGGATTTATAAAGTATAATATAAAATAAATGGCTGGCAGCAGGAGGGTGGCCTGATTTTACTTCCCTTCTTAGAAATCACTCTGGCTTCCTGAAAAGCAGAGTGGGAGAGAGTAAAAAGGAAAAGGAACATCGTGCAGCGGCCAGGTGAGAAGCTAGAGAGACCTGTCCCGAGGTGATCGAACAAAAGACAAACTGATGAATTCATGATATAGTTTAGAGATGAAAGAGATAAAAGCCTCCGCAGATTCAGCACGAGGAGACTCAGACAGAGCGACATCCAGGGCTCTGGCTCGTGACTCTGCCTCGTGCCAGCCCTGGTCACGGGACGAGGAAGCGAGGAGGACCCGCCCTTCCGGGGACAGCACGGCGTCCACGCTGGCAGGAGAGCGGGGGCGGCCTCTGTGGGACAGCGGCGGTGAGGCGTGGGCTGAATGTGTCGGTGCAGGGACTGGGACGCCGGAAGCCGATCCAGGTTCGAGGTGGAATTCTGAGCGTCGCGGTGCCCATGGAGACACCGGAGGAGACCCGCCGACTGGGGAGAGAGAGACAGAGAACAGATGCCGAGACGAAGCGCCACAGGGTAGAAAATGCCTCGGCTGAGAAAATCCCCCTGCAGCTGGCTTGGTGGCTCCACGGGACGGTGCTGGTCTAACGTGCTTGAGGCCCTGGGTTTGAGCCCCGGGACTGCAGAGAAAGGAAAGGCAAATCGACCTTCAAGAGCCCGGGAAGAGAGCACTGAAGAGGCCCGAGAAAGGCCGCACATTTCTAGATGGAGAGCCTAGTGGTCGGCGGCGTAATTACTGAGGCGTGGAAGCCTGAAGAGATCGCCGGGGGTAAGAGCGGAGCTCAGCTAGCGTGCAGCTACTGTGAGGCTTAAGCTCCTGGGAGCACCGCATCCAGGGATGTCGACGAAACACCTTGACCAGTTCAGGTCCATGGTTCACAGAGGAGATCTGGGTTCACAGAGGAGATCTGGGTTCACAGAAGAGATCTGGGTTCACAGAGGAGATCTGGGTTCACAGAGGAGATCTGGGTTCACAGAGGAGATCTGGGTTCACAGAGGAGATCTGGGTTCACAGAAGAGGAGATCTGGGATAGAAGTACAAATGGAGGAGATTGTGCCAAACACGGTATTCACAGTAGTAGGTTTGGATGACATCACCTCGGAGGAAAATACCAAGACGGCCCCAAAGATCACCGGCATTTAATTTGAGTGAAGAGGAAGAGGCAGCAACAGAGAAGAAAGACCAGCTGCCGCTGAGACAGGCGGAGACCAGGACACTCAGTCAGGGAAGCGATGGGGACAGTATCGACCCCCAGAAGAAGCAACCCGCTGTCTGGACGCTGCCGGAAGGTTGAGCAAGATGCACACAGAGACAAACACTGGACGTGGCCCAAGGCAGTTCCATGACGAGCTAGCGACAAAGCCCCATTCGAGTGGTTTGGGCTGAGCAGACAGGAACGAAGAGCAAGCGGTGCTTAGACTGGGTTTTACCGAAGTCTGGCCGGGGAGGGATGGAGGCAGACGAAGCCGAAGAGCGAAGCCTGGAGGGGACGGAGCGGGGGCTCCGGAGACCCGGCCTTCAAGACAAGAACACTACCCCGGTGCCGGCAGATGCCGCAGCCCAGCACTTGTGGAGAATGAGGCAGGAGGGTCCCAAGTTTGAGCCCAGCCTGGGTCACTTAGCTACTTAGGCTCTGTCCTTAAATGATAAATTTAAAAGGATGATGGTTCTGGATTCAGTACCATAGGTGCACACACACACACACACACACACACACACACACAACACACGAAAACTAGAGTGCATTTCTGAACTGGTGAGACCGGCCCAGTAGAAAGAGAGATGTTTACTATGTAAAGCATGAGAGAAAGATTAAAGTGTTAAAAATGACAAGAGGGACTAGGATCTCAAGAAAAACTGGACTTAGAAGAACGAACTCTTCCTCCATCTCTTCCACAAGAGAAAGGGAGAGGCTGGCACTCGGGAAGGCAGCAGTGAGGTTCTGAAGGCCGCAGTTGCTCTCGGTGATAGAGGAGATGGAGTCCGGGGAGCGGGCGGACAGAAAAGTCATCCTGAAGGAGAAAAGCAAACTAAGGGGCGTCACCAGGAGAACAGTGTGCGGATGTGTATTAATGAGAGTTGCTCGTTTGCACGTCCACGGGCGTGACCTCTCAGCCAGAGGCGCCATCTGCGGAGGAGTTCGAGAGACGTCAGGGGCCTGGGCCTGCCCCGTGGAGCCCGTAAGCAGGGACAGAGAGCCAGCAGTCACCCCTGCGCCGAACCCCTGACAGGACAAGCTGTACAAACAGCTTCGCCAGAAGGGAAAGGATTTTCTAAGTTCTTTAAACTCAATAGAGCAAAAATCAGACTGGTTGGTTGCAATACCAAGTTTACTAATAGTAAAGAAAACTCGAGAGAGGGCACAGGAAACCTACCGCCATCAGGAAGAGGACCCCACCCGCCCACCCGGATCAGCCCTGGGACGTGGGCACAGGAGCGGAGGTGCCAGCGCTATCTTTCCTCCCGCTGGGCAGGGACCCCGCGTGAGGGCACGGAGGCCTCCTGGCTGCTGCCAAGGTACCCAGTGCAGTCAGGCTGCCCGAGGCTCAGCACCAAGTCCTGGCGGCTCAGACCGCCGCTGGTTTCTGGAAGCTGACAAGGAAGAACCGGGGGTATAAGGCGCCCAGAGGGCTGGTGGACCCGAAGAGGCCCGGCACCGGCGAAAGGGACCCCGGGTATGAGACGCGTGTACCCCACACGAAAGGCTAGGACTGCAGCCCTCAGGGACCATGTACACACGGACCGCTGGAGGCCAGAGGGGCCAGTCACCCCAGACATCCACCGAGGCTCAGCGCAGAGGTGCACCCTCCTCAGGCCGGAGGCCAGAGTTCCCTGCCGGCAGCTGGGGTTTCGCTGACCTCAGCCGTGGCCCTCCTGCCTCTTCCGCGCTACAGGGACATCTGGAAGGGAGAGAGCCTAACGCCCGTGAGAGGAAGACACAGGCGGGCTTGGCTTTTGGTTTTCTTTGCGTGCCTTTTTTTTACCTCAGAACTACAGTGCATACCTTCTGACCCAACAACAAGAGAAAAAAGGCAAAAAGTTTTTGGGTTGAGGCCGAGCCCGTGTGAAGTTTGAGCTCAGAGGTTTGGACGGCACGTCGGCCTTGCCGCGCGGACCCTCTTCCCCGCACTGCGCGTGGGAAGGAGATGGTCAGGCTCAGTCAGCGTCAGCTTCTGTCCGTCAGATACGAAGAGGAAAAGCGGGGGGAGGGAATTCAGGGCGTCAGCGCAGAGGTGACGCTAACGAGAGGCCACCCAGAGAGGAAGTGAGAGCGAGGAGGGGCACCCAGGGCCCTGTGGCACTGGGGGGCGGCACGGGACGGGCGCCGTGGCCGACTACAGGGACGAGGGGGAAAAGAAAGAGTCACAGACAGGATCAGGCTTCACAGGGACGTGGACGTGTGTCATTTACCAAGCACACTCACATGTGCAATAGTGTATTCAATGTTTTCTGCCTGTAGGGAAAGGCAGATTTTAAAAAGTGACAAAAGCTTGGAAAATCAGCATTTAAGAGATAAATCAACATTTAAGTACACTAAGGAAATTTAGAACTAACCATTTAAATACCAACACTCCAGTACTGATTACAAAGCAACCTTTTTTCATTGATGCAGGTCTCCAAATAAACTAAACCACATGTTTTAATCAAATTATTTAGCTGACTAATTATTTGATGAATTGGAAGTTGTTTGAACTAATTTGTTTTTATAGTAAAAAAGGCAAATATTTTCAACTTGCACATCTCCCTAAAACTAAATTAAATTAAAAATTTTTTATCTAAACATCTAGATTTAGAGATCAACAAAGGATTACAAGTTCCTTCCTCTTGAACACACTGATCAGACATTCTCAGTCTTCCCCTCTTTCCTGCAGGAGCTAAATCATCCCGGAAATAGAGTAAGCCACCCTGCAGCCCAGGTACCCCTGGCCACCCGGCCACCCATGCCAACCCTGCATTCTGCCAGCCATTTGTTTTCTAGCTCCATGACCGGACAAGTCTCTGCCAGGTTCTTCCGCATCACTGCAGAATGCAAACATGCCACACCCTTGAAAGTGAAAGAATCCTGACTATATTTCTATATTTGAAATCTAAGACATTCAGAAGCTGATCAACAGAATTGTTCCACATATCCACCAATGAAAAGGGAAATACCATTTGGTCTCATGAACCCGACCCATCAGCAAAATTAATGAAAGAAATGCATTCACCTAATACAAGTTAGAAAAATAACATAGTTTGAGATGCATAGTAAACTGATCAAATGCCCCTTTTTAACTTTGTTTAAATCGAGTACCACAAGGTACGGCACACAAGCCTGCTCTGGCCTTCCTTCCTGATTAGCTAAGCCACCCTGTGATCCAGATTTTGTATACCTTCGGGCGGCGGGTTGGCGGAGGGGACCAATCACTCTGGGGTTCAAACAGGGTCCCTGTGTTTTCTAGGTGCAACTGTTTCTTACTGGTAAATGATCTTTTATTTGTAATTTCTATTCTACATCACTCTCTAGGGGTTTTTTTGTTTTGTTTTTTTGTTTTTGTTTTTGTTTTTTGAGACAGGGTCTCACTTTGTAGTTCAGGCTGGCCCTGAGCTTACTATGGTGCCCAGGCAAGCCTGGAACTCAGCAATCCTCCTGCCTCTGCCTCCCGAGGGCTGGGATGACAGGCGTGAGCCACCACGCCCGGCACTGTGGTGTGTGGTGGTGATGGCGGTGGATGTGAGTCTCCACGCCTAACACTGTATGTGGTTACTGGGGATAGAACTCAGGACCACTGGGCTTGTGAGGCAGGCGCCGGAACCACCGAGCCAAATCTCCAGCCCATTAAAAGTTATTTTTAAAAATTGAAACTGGTTCTGCAGCCTTGATGGAGAGCTGAAAGGGTCTCGAGTTTGGAAGTAGCTTCTCCAGTCCCGGCGGAAGGATTCAGCAGTGAGTGAGGGGTCTGGTGGTTGTGGGGGAGGCGGAGCCGCACAGGCCTGTCGTCCCAGCTCTTCGGGAGACTCAACCAGGAGGAACACCTGAGCTCACAAGTTCAAGACCAGACTGGGCAAGACCCTGTCTCCAAAAGAGGAAAAAAGGAAAGAAAACGTGTTCGGGTAAAAGAGAAAGGGGGCAAAGATCCGACTGAAAGAGCAGCTTCTTTTCATACCTAATATACTCCACAGGTCAGCGCATTTCGGTCCTGTAACACAACGCGACAGGAAGAAACAGCGCTTCCTCAGCAGACAACAGGGATGCTAAAGATGGTCTCAGTTATAAGCCCAAAAGCGTTAGAGACTGCATCAGCCAGTGCTTACTAGAGAAACAGATCTATAGATAGGTCAGCGGGCACAGGACTGGTGCACGGCGGCACGCGCAGAGCCGGCTGTGAGATCCCAAGCGCCCAGCCAAAGGCCCGGAGCTCGCTGCAGTGTCACACACGAGTCCGGGCCTGACGGTCTGACCCCGCAGCCTGGGGATGACGTGGAAGGCCAGCGTGAGGCCCAGAGCTCCTGAGGAAGCGGGAGCAGTCCTCCCTCTTTGCTCCCCTCACTCGATCCAGCGACGAGCCAGCCCACGGCGGGTCTCCGTCCTCAGTGAACCCCTCAGTCACACCCAGAACTGGCCGGCCCTGCGTCCTCGGGCGACCCTTGCTCAAGCAGACACAGCTGACTGTCCTAAGGAGACATCGAGATTAATCCGTTCTCCGGAGTATTGACAGGTCGGAGGCTTTGTAGGCCAAAGGGAATGTGTGCGGCCACACGCCTCTTGACACCCTGCACAGAAATAATTCCCTTGCAGAGATAGAGATTCATTTTAAAGAAGGCTGATGAATGCCACAGATTCTCTGAAATGGGTCCTCGGGAGTTTGCTTAGTTCCGGGAGAAAGTGTCGTGACCCCAGTACATTTCAGCCGACCACTACACGGGCACTTGCGCCACTGTGAAGAGGAAAGGCAGAAGAAAACGGGCTTGTCACTCCTGAAAGGAGAAGCAACTTTGGCACAAAAGCCTGTCTTCATGGAAGACGGGTTTTCAGTGGACTGGTGTGGGGGATAGTTTCAGCTTCTTTTCTTACTAGTATGTGTGTGCCGCACAAAACATCACACTCCTCAGAGCTAGCATCACAGCCTCAGCTCCACGAAGATGATCAGCCATCAGATCTCACAAGAAGCAACAGTTTGCATCCCTTGTACACACAGCTCACACCATGGTTCAAGCTCCTGTGAGACTCAAATGCTGATCCAATAGGAGAAAAAGGTGAGGCGGTAACCTGAGCGTGAGGAGCAGCCACAGACACAGGCGAAGCTCAGCTCGCTCCTCCGTAGCTCACCGCTTGCTCTGTGGACCTGTTCCTGGCAGGTCATGAACTGTCCCTGGTGAGGAGCCCTGCCTCAAGGCACTATGGGTAAGCCTCTGTAGCCGTCACTCCTGACCACACTGCCGGGACATCTAGTTAAGAAAAGGCTGGAGGGTTAGCTCCATGGTCCCGGCGCCTGCCTCACAAGCGCAAGGTCCTGGGTTTGATCCCCGGTAACCACATACAGTGCTGGGCATGGAGACTCACACCCACCAGCCATCAATACCACATACCACAGTACCGGGCATGGTGGCTCACGCCTGTCATCCCAGCACTCGGGAGGCAGAGACAGGAGGATTGCTGAGTTCAAAGCTTGCCTGGACTACACAGTGAGCTCAGAGCCAGCCTGAACTACAAAGCGAGACCCTGTCTCAAAGAAAAAAAAAAGAAGAAGAAAGGGATTAACTTCGCCTGTCATTTGGAAGAGCTCCTCCTGCACTGGCCGCGTCCCTCCAGCAGCGCCAGAGAGGACAACACGCAGGTGTAGCCCGACTCACACTTCCAGAGCCACGCTCCGGAGGGTGCCTACTGATCTGCCCACGTTTTCAGTCCTTGGCTGCCGGACAGAAACGGCACGGTGCGCAGGGCTGGGCAAGGGGGCACTGCCCGCGTCACAGCCGCTAGGACCGGAGAGGAGGGAGACGGACCCCTCCAGGCCACAGCAGGAGACCTGCCCCTTCTGACCCGGTGCGGCCTTCTCACGGCACGGTCACCCACTGACTGCCAGCGGGCCCCTCTGACGGGCGGGCACTCCGCGGCCCAGCACCTGCCCCAGTCCCGACCTCCCGATGCTAGAGCGTCGGGGGCCCTTAGATCCGCGCCGTAACGCCTGTATGTGAGATTATACCCTTGGAGCTAAGTGTGACTCTCTTTCACTTGCACCACGTTCAGTTTCTGCTGTGCGCAGAAGAGCCAGGCCCCGCCAGAAAGGGCAGTCAGACCAGGGGACCCGCCACCGCCGAAGATAATAACTGAAGGAAACTGCACCCACCAATTCAAAAACAGGTTTATCACCTAAATTCAATTTGCTGTGCTTTCCTGAAGTCGTATTGGCAGCTTGTCATTTGAGGTCTACAGGCTTTCATGACTTTAAAAATAGTCTAGAGACCAAAAATCTCTCATTACCTAATGGCACTTAATTGGGGGGCCCAGAAGGCACTCGAGAATATATTGTCCCAGAAGCCGCTCAACAAAGCAGACATGAAATGAAATCTAAAGAAATTGCCTCTCAAAGGCATGATGTGACAGGAAGCAGAGCGAAAACTGGCAGATATGGGTCCCTAAGACTGACAACAGATAGCCATCTCCATTTACCACTTTGACGGAATCTTAATTATGCTTCCCTTGCTGAAGAGGGATAGACTGAGTATAATAGATAAAGATGCACCTAATTGACATGTTTAAAGTATTTGTTTTAGAACGGCACAGAAAGTAGGTCATTTACCTACCAAGTGAGCCAGTCAAAGAGATTTTACTAATCCAAATGAATGACTTTTCTTAAATGTGAACTTTTTGATGGGTGATAATTAATTTTTAACCAATCCCACAAAAATGGCTCCAGTATTTAAGGGGGAAAATCTCTTTAGAGAACTTTTAGCTTGACTGAGAAAGATTATTGCGTTTACAGTTCCTGTCTACAGCCACAACTGGAATTATTTGGAGCGGTTGGCTCTATGGAGAATCACACCGCCAGGCCCTGCTTTTAAGTACTGATTTTAGACATTCCATACTCTGATGTCAGGCAAGGAAACACAGAGCAGATGAAATTCATATTAATATTCTAAAATATTGATGTCATTATCAGACATCTAAAACTATCTCAGGTCACTTTAAAAGAGGAAAGACTGAGGACTTAGCTCAGCATTCCTGCAGCTGCCTTGCAAGTACAAGGTCCCAAGTTCAATCCCTGGTGCCAAAATAAATAATTAAGTGTAAGGAAAATTCTCAATCTGTCCCTGTTATATTTTCATACTAAGGTACCTAATGCTCAGAATGATCCTTTAACTATTTTGAATAATTTATCTAATTAGTGGCTTCTCGTTTTACAAATGCAAATGTCATTTAAAATATATCTAAGGATACCATGTTTAAGGGCAAAATTCACTTCCTCTGATAATTTTACCATTTTTTTTTTTACATCTCAAGACCATCCTTTTGGCCTCTTGGGAATGGAAAGCCAGAAAAAAATAAAATGAAAGTTTCCTCTTCAAAAACTGACAGCCTTAAGCAGAACATGTCTCAGGTGTTAAAACAGGTATGTAAAACAAGCTATAACAAACACTTTCTTGAAATCCTTTACCCTTATTCCTTCAAGAGTTAAAATAAGAAACTGCTTAATTCCCGTACCTTGAACATAGAAGAGAGGGTGAGAAGGTCCAGGGGAGATACACGTAAAGACTGGGGTAGGAGGAAAGAGCCGAGAAAAACCCTCCCCACTTCACAGTTCTGTGTAGGTCTGGGCTTGTCCTTAAATGAACGTTCGCCAACAACACGAAGACACTTGAGCTCCTGTTTTGCCACCACGGCCTCACATTTCTAAGCCGTTCAGCTCTTTGCTGCTGCGACAGGCGCTGCTCCTCGCCGGCCGTCACGGGTCCGCTGGGACTCTGCTCTGCCTGGGCCACGTGGACCAGAAACAGGAACCGCACCTCGCGTGCAGAGGCGCTTCCCTCACTCAGCTCAGCCCGCGACGGCAGCTGGCCTCCCGGCAAGCAGAGGCGTCACGCGGCCGGACCGGACGGCACCTAATCGCATCAGAAGTCTGAAACGTAAGAATCGTGCCTTTTATTACTTTAATCAAAAGTCACCCCATGTTCAAATCCATCTGGCATCTGGAAGGTGTCCACACGTGCCCTGAGCTTCACTGAAAGGAAAGGTGGAGCCGCTGGGTTATACAATAACCACATGGCGTCTTGGTGAAGGGAAACACTGTCCGATTTTCGGCCCATGGGCATCACCCAGTGATCGAGAGAGCAGAGTGGAGATGGGCTGAAAGACGGCCGTGGCGCCTCCGAGCCGGGTGCACGTCGCCCGCACACGCCCTGTGCAAGGGGCTCGTTCTGCGGGCAGGAGATCCCCGCACACTTGCAGGCCGAACGGTCTGACCTCTTGTCCAGCTTCCATCCACAGGTCCTCACCCGTTTTAAAATCCTGCAGTGATCAGAGCTGCATTTCGACCACAGCCCAAACCTTCGTTTCTTCTTCCCCCGCCCAGCTGACTCTCCCACGTACTGTGTCTTGTCAGAGCTCGAGAAGCTGTGTTCGGTTGTACTGCGATTTGTAAAGCAGCTTAGCTGGCCAGCTGCGGGGTGGAAAGGAAGAAGTGGCCGCTGCCCCCACGGACAAACCTGGGAACCCAGCGTCTTGAGCAGCAGGAAGAAGGGGGGAGAGGACCCCACCCGGGTGACCCGGGCTCCTGCTGCGCTTGGCCGCTAGTTCTCTGGATCGCTGGACTTCCGCACTGACCTAATCACCCATGTGTTTCTCTCTTGGAAACAATGTGCTCCGGGCCCAGTGTGACTGTGTGTGTGTGTGTGTGTGTGTGTGTGTGTGTGTGTGTGTGTGTGTGTGCGCCCTAGGCATGTACTCAGGCTCTCACAGAAGTAAGTGCACGTGTAAAAATGACCTGCCAGCCGGGCGTGGTGGCTCACGCCTGTCATCCCAGCACTCGGGAGGCAGAGGCAGGAGGATTGCTGAGTTCGAGGCTCGCCTGGGCTCCATAGTGAGCTCAGGGCCAGCCTGAACCACAAAGCGAGACCCTGTCTCAAAAAAAAAAAAAAAAATGACCTGCCACTGTGCACACACTCAGTTTTTAAAATTCAAATCCAGAAAGCTGCAGCTCTAGCCTTTCCATTACCACAGATGTCTTCAGGAATAAAAGCTATAAACTTTGCATTGAAAAAAACTTCACTTAATAAATGTTTTCCAGCAAATCTAACCTCTAGAAAAGCTTTCATGAAAGGTCACTAACAGACCGTCAACCTTTTCTAAAATTCTGAACTGATTAGAATTTCATTTTGAATATAATCCAAACATGATTATTGAGAAACACCCTCATTTCTTTTCAGTCCTTAACACTAATTTTCCAATGTAATTTGTCCTTCTAGAACCCCAAGAGGCTGTATTTAAACAGTTGTACTGGCAATCTTTTAAAGTTGCTTAATTGAGTAGAAGTTTTTTTCTTAAGGAAGATCCTCAACCCATATCTAGATCTTGTTTTAAACCTTGGTATTTTAAGAATACTTTCAAGGTGTTTGAAGTATTCTTAATAGTTTCTAAATGATTATAAAGCCCAATTTCCATCCTTCTAATCTCTGTAATCAAATCTTTACTTTCATGATATGATTAAGTCTCTATTTTAGAATTATAAAACTAGATATTCATCTTCTGTGACTTGTTATCAAGATGAAGGGGGCCAGAATTTCACACATATTTACAGTGGATATACTTAGGGAACACAAGGTCAGAAATAAAATGTGTGCCAATATTTCTATAATGTCCCTGGGGAAGGTCTTATGAGAGAAAAATATAGGGCAGATTCCCTGATGGACGCAAAGTAAAAATGTACACCGTGAAGCGGGCACGTGGACTGGGTAATCCCCGGTGAGACACGTACCATCCAAGAATCGCGCGAAACACCATTATACTGACCTGAGCAGGACCCACCTATGAGCACCATGACAGCAGCAGCCACAGCACAGGAAGCCTGAAGAAATGAAATGTAGCCCAGAGGAAAAAGATAACAGCAGTTGCAAAATATCATTATAATTAATTCTACTGCAATTAGCATGGCTTCAATGAGAAACCCTGTGACACGTTTTGAAACCACAACAAAACAATAGCAGTAACAGCAGCATATACATGTGTCTCGTGGCCTTTAGCGCTCCGAACAGCTGCCAGACGTCACACTGTGTTGTGCCCCTTGGCAGAAGTTCAAACCCCAAGGACCACAACGATAAGATAACTCTTCCGAGCAGATCCTCGCTGAGCACAGGAGCGCCAGAGGCCCGGAGCAACCCAAACGCTCTCATTACAGATCCCGTGATTTTTAACCTCCACCTTCTTGAAGCTTATACTCTAACTGGAGGAGACAGATACATGACGCAAATTATTTATGTAGTGTGGAAGAAGATGGTAAAAATAATATGCACAGAGCAAATAATAAGGCAGGATTAGAAGAATAGAAATTATGCTGGAGAGAGATAGCACAATACGCCACTGTTAAGTCTGGAAGCATAATACATAATAAGTGGATCGTGTGGTTCAAAAGTTAGTACAGCCTGGAAATTTTTATTTGTTCTTTTATTTTCATTGTGCTTACTACGAAATCCAAATCTTTCTCTTGTGTTCCCATAAGTGGGTCTTGGGAACTGATTAGAAGACCCCCAAGACTGTGAACAGGCCTGGGCACCCCAAGAGCGTCACAGCGTCTGGGACAGTGATGGATAAGTGAGTCCTTCTGAGCCATTTTTCTTGGGAACCCCAAATACACATCCATATCACGCTTAATGACAAGGAACATGCAGTTCCTCCGCCCAAAATGAATCACTTACACAAGTAGTCCGTGACTATATATACTGACATTGCAAGCCAAGCATAATTTCCCTTTTTATTTTATTACCAAAAAATTAAATTAGGTTATGTTAAAAAAGTAGGTGACTGCACTCGGGAGGCAGAGACAGGAGGATTGCTGAGTTCGCGGCGGCTTGCCTGGGCTCCATAGTGAGCTCAGGGCCAGCCTGAACTACAAAGCGAGACCCTGTCTCAAAAAAAAAAAAAAAAGTAGGTGACCACTGTGAGTGTGTAATCATAGTAACATACACTTCGTATGACTGATTTTATGAAATGGCATTTCTAGTAATAAGATGGCAACACGTTAAAATTCCCTCTGTTAACACAAGACTGAAGTAAACGCCTGTTTCCTGTGACCGCTGTGAGAAAGTCTCAGTGGCTCACAGGCCAGAAATGCTCACTAGGCCCAAGCCAAGGTGCCAGCAGGGCCACGCACCCGCGGGATCTCCGGCGGAACCTGGCTGCTGCCTTTCTCCAGCTGCCAGCAGCAGCCATCCTGCCTGGGAAAGCTTCTCACAATTATGTCTCCTGCAGGCTTCTGTACCACCTGCTTTTCTCTGGGGCTCATCTCCCTCTGCACCATTCAAAGGATATTTGTGATTGCATTTAGGTAATTTAGAATTATCTCTTTATCTCAGAATCAAAGACATACAGGTTCCAGGAACCGTTTTTCAGCCTATCACAATGAACAAACTTGTCTTACCCAAAGGCAGTTGGGGAATCCAACTAACAGCCTGATAAAATAGGAGAGACTGCTTTCAGAAGCAAGTTCTATTTATATCAGTCCCTATTGTTGAAAAGAAAAAAAGAAGAAAAGAAAGAGAGTGAAAAGAAAAGATTACACACTAGAAGCCTAGAAGCAGACCCAGAGGTAAAGCAGCTATGAAACCATCCGATGGGTCACTTAGAAATCAGAACTACCTGTTTAAACTTGTAGTGGAAAAGATGGAAAACACGCTCTGAATCAGTGAGGATTTTTGGTTGAGAATAAAGCTATAAAAAGAAGCCAAATGGAAATGATAGAAATGAAAAATGCAGTCTCAAAGAATAGGAATCCATTTGTCAGTCTCATCAGCAGATAC